>JAUBOD010000001.1:15270522-15283297 GCA_032353885.1 Nothura maculosa
GAATCACCTCCCTTGACCTGCTGGCAACACTCCTCCTGATGCAGGCCAGGATCCCATTGGCCTTCTTGGCCATGAGGCACACTGCTGACTCATGGTTAACTTGGTTAAACACCACCTAACAGTTCAAAGTCAGGCAAAGAGTCATGTCTTGGCTCTCACAGACTCACCTAGTACTCTGCCCTTCCAGCTGGAAATAGTCACTCTTGAGAGAGTTGGCTACTTAAATTCCTATGACTTCACCTGTACGACTTTCAGTGGCCACCTCCAGAGCCTGCTTCCTACTCACAAATTAGTCTAAAGACTACCTTTGCTGACATTCACCAGGCTGATTTATTGAATGTGCTCAACCATCTGAAGGTCTGGAGAACATTTTGTCCTGTGATTGCACTGATGGGCTTTTAGCCTGAATGCCAGGTTGGCTAGTCTGAAATGCAGAACCGTCTGCTCAGGGCATGCATGTATTCCTGGAATTTTCTTCCAGCTGTGGCAGTGCAACGAGTTTTCTCCAAACGTCCTCATGACACTGCATTTACACCTACCTCTGTGCCCTGATGATGTTATTATCAGAATGGCAGAGAAGATGTATTAAGAATCTGCACTGGCAATCAGCTACAGCATAAGTTACTTCATCTATATTGTTCCTGTTCTCTGTTCAACTGGAACATTCTGTTCTTGCTAGACCTCTTTACAGTAATCTCTCTGCACTTGAATAATGTGTACCCAGTTCAATCCCTGACTTGTTACTTATTCTGCAAGTCTTTGTGCCTGTTCATCCAGAGATCTCTAGAGGTCACATGCATTTTTCTACTACTTAGTCCTGCCATGGAAGTATGCTGATTATTATTTCAGTTCTGGGTTTCAAATTTCTCTTTCTGACCAAGTCAAGGTATATGGGGATATTCTTACAAATATCTCCTTCAAAGGAAAGCTACCTGACTTAGTCCACAGGTGGTCCAGGTGATTCGTGTTGTAAAGTTACTTCCTGGCCCACTCCTAACTAAATTCCAGCTGTGAACATATGGATCACAGAACGTATGTGTGGACTGCATGTCCCATTTGGTTGCATGTGGTCCTTTAGATAGATAGATTTATAAAATATGGCTAAGATTCCTTAAGAATCATAATTCCAACCAAGATAATGAGAAGTCTTCCGCAGGCTGCAGAAGGGTATGTCTGCTGTGATAGTTTACAGTCCAAGCAATAGCTGTCAGAGCTTGCTGAGCCCTCTTCAAATAGTCCTCTAGAGTTGTTTATAGGGCCATCTAATGGCTCTGAAAATGGATGTGGGGTGAGACCTTGCTGCTCCACTCTGACAGTGTCAACAGGTAGGAGAGCAAAACCCTGAGGTGAAACAGTTACTTCATGATCTGGGTGTTTTTTCAGAAGAATATCTCACCCTTATATACAGTCTTTAGCAACTCTCAAATGAAGACAGTGATAAATAAAATATATTATGATTGAAAGAGATATTTTATATTATAAATGAGGAAGATAAAAGATGATACTTTCTGAAATGGTACAAAATGAAAGGCATTAGAGATAACAGAATAAAAAAAAGTGACAGTAAGAGTATATATGTCTAAAATGTCTGCAGATAGCTAACTGAAATTCATTCAACCTTTGAAAATGCAAACTAATGCATCTGAGATAAAATAAACTCAGGTACAAGCATTAAGTGAAAGGAAATAGCATATTTGAAGACCAGTAAGCATAAAATTTTTTTAGGAAGAGAAGGGACAGCAAAATAGATAATGTAATCTAATACAGTGACAGAGGAAGACTGGATAGTTAGAGGTTATATGTGGAAGCACAGGAAATGCCTTGTTCATGTTTTACAGTGATTTATCTTCCATTTTTCCTCAGGTGAAGGTGATAGTCTGTAATGAGAAAAAACTGTAGTAAAATACTTTGCTTTTAAGTAAAATATTTATTATATAAAAGATATCATAAAACGTGGAATTACATGTAATTATGTGATTTGGTACAGAACAATAGCTTAACATACATTTGAAAACATCACACACACACAAAAATCACATATAATTATATATTAGTTCCGTATATTAACTCTTCTGTGACTTAACTTCTCAATCCTACGTAGCTATTTAGGAGACTTGTACTGAAGTAATTTACAGGATGAGTTTGTTCAACCTTTAAAACACTAAGCAATCTGAGATACCATTAATGAGAACTAACAGAGTCTTGTCAGAGAACAGTTCTATTCAGACATAACTCCTGAAGAAATTAGAATGTCACATAATTAGCATATGGCAAACAACCATTTGAGAAATTTGAGACCAATGTAAATAATTGATATTTTGATTTACTAGAGCTTGTCTTATTCTGAATAATTCTCAGATTGTGACCTTAAGGTGGCTGAAAACTGCAATGGGAAACTTTACTTCCACAAACCTTAATTTTATTAACTTTGACAGGAGGTTAGAAGAAAAAAGGCAGTGATAGGTACTCAATAATTGTCACTTCAAAAGGTGAGATATGAGGAATAAATTAGACATATTTAAACTGTTAGATGTGGCAACATACCTTTGAAAGTCTTTTTTAATCCATTTCCACATTGATTTTTTTTTTTTTTGGATTTATACTTAATATACTGTTTTGAACTACTGCTTTTTGCAACTGTATTTAGTGCAGGTAGCAGTTAATCCCGAGAGACAACAAAGGACAAAGTTCAAACTCTTTTGAACTTGCTAAGGAAATATGATTGGCAAAGAGAGTCTCTTCATGCCAAGGCACACTGACAGTGATGTTCATTTCAGTGCTCCGCTAGAGAGAAGACAAACACCTGAAAGAGTTGCCAGAGACACAAATGTTCAGGGATGCAGGTCCCTGAACATCAAACCTGCTCCTACCTGCTCATCATTCTTGTGGCTGAGGTGAAATTTTGAAAAGCATGAGTACTTTTTCAAAGTCAAAAGAACTGAAATATACTAATTACTTAATCAAAAGTTGCCCATTGTGGAACATAAAATATTGAACACTGAGTATCAAAACATATGTATGCTGTTGGTGATTCAACTAAGTTAAGGTTACCCAACTGATAGACTATATTAATGTAATTTAAGATAACAATCAGTTTTTCTCTAAAACCAACAATAAGAGAAAATACTTGTAAAACATGACTAATACAGTCTGAAAGAAAAAAAGTCTCAGGTAGGTGAAATGAATCAACCTGTGCAAGAGCACTTCCTATAAAAATGACTATAAAGTTCAGAAAACTAACTTATGTTAGAAAAACCTACTTCCACATGCTTATATTGAAGGGAATGATTCATAACATGAGATTAACAGTATTTACTTTAGAATGTAGTAATTATGCATTTCATTTAAGGAAATATCTAAAATGCAACCAAAAAACTCTACAAAGAATAATACAACAAAGAATACACTAGGGTAGTAAACCGCAATAAAGTAAGTCCTTTTATGTTCTATCAGGGATCTCAAAAACACTGAAAAGATGTTTTTCAAAGATGCATTTGTGTTTTTTTTGCTACAGAATTAGCTAACTTTGAATTACACAGCATAACTTATTCCTTATAACACTATATTCCATAGTAGTTTTCAAGTGAGTCTTTCTTATAACTCCAAAATGTTTAGCTAGCAATGAGATATTGTAAGGAGAGGGAGAGGATAGAGAGAGAGGTGAAAAAGTTATTTTGGCAAGGAAGTCAATGTCAGAATGGCTTCTAAAGCAAATTCAAAAAGGACAGAAAAATGCTTGCATGACTGATCACAGAACCATGTGTAGCCAGGTGAATGATCTGGAAAGAAGTTTTAATAATTTTGTAAGCAGACTTAAATACAGCAGACAGATGTGCCTTATTACAACTATATAACTACTAAAAATTACAAAGACAGAATTACCAAGCTGTAGAATAATAACTGTGCTGATCATACTAATTCTAATTCTGCAAATCACGTAAGCATGTAATTAATTTTAATCATGCAGGTCTCTTAATTCTGTGTTGACAGGACTTGAGATTCAAGCACATGGCTTTCAATATATTATACAATCAAGGTCTTAAGTAGCACACTAACATAAGTGACAGTAATGATAACATATATTTTTGTTTGCCTTGAAACAAATCTAGTTTTGACAGCGAATCAAACTGATCATTACTATAAGTCTTTTTATTGCAGCCTTGAGGAATCTGCTTTAAAAAAACCTCTTCCAACCTTTTTGTGAATACTTTGGCTAATGCTCTCTGAAATGTTTATGTATTTGAAATTATATTTGGTTAAACCAGACATGCCTTTTCACTTTTTTTTTTAATTTTGTTTTGTTTTCCATGAGCATATGATCTACATCCTCAGGCATTTTATAATGTATGAGGGATTCAGTAAGCTAAAGTGTGTGTCCTATCTAGAAGTCATGTTTAAATAAATACAGCTTCTTTTTTATACTTATCTAGAAATGCTGTTTTTACTCTCAGAGGAAATGGAGGTGAGATGACCTCTCTGCATCATCACCATTAAAGCCTTCTTTTGATGTAGTTGGAAAGAAATAACATTCTCAAATCCTTTATGTTTTAAAGAGTTGCAGTCTTGAGTGCTGCACATTGTATATATGCATGCATGTATTCATGAATGTTTTCTGTTGTTGATTTCTTTCCTCTTTTCTTCTGATTTCTTTTTCTTTGTCTAAGTCCAGATTATGAAATGCTATTCACACACTTTATCTGAAAAAAGGAAAAGAAAGAATATACATAGAAGCAGCCCGTAAGTTTTTAGAACTACCAGAATACAATTCTTAGCAAAATAGTTGAAAATATAATAGGAGTCTATCTCTACTTTGAAAGTGCTCAGTAAAATATGATGTTACTTTTGTTCAAAATGTGCTTAGACATAATTAAGCAGGAAAGTCTATTAAGAAGTATGCAGCCAATAACATCAAAAGGTTAAGTAATGGAATTTATTTTAAAGCATTTTGAGCAATTCATTTTTATGGAATTTTCCTTGTCATTCTAATATTTTAAAGAGTATGAAAGCTAGCTGTCTAGCTAGTTCCCCCAAACTACCAAACAGCTGTGTCAGCTCAATGGAGGAGGAAATCCAGAGATCAGAAACACCAACAGGGAGACACATTGAGCGTATTAGTGCTCTCTGCTTCTAAAATTATAGCATTAGTTATATTAGCACTTATCAAGAATAATTGTAATGAAATTGTTGGGAACGCATTGTATTTATATTATCCCAGGGAACTAAAAATCATTTCAAAAGGGATCCCATAGGTATTCCATGATCAATAATATTACTTTGGAAACAAAGAGATAGTTTTATAAGATTTCTAGTGTTACTGGAGATTGTAGATCCGATATAAAATCGGTCCTCATTCCCGAAGGAAAATCACAATGAACAGATTGATTTTTTTTGTTGTTTTAACTCTGACCAATTCCAAAGAATTTAATCTGTTATCTTTTCCCTGAAAACTATAAAGCATGTTAAAAAAAAAATGAATTAAAAGACACTCTTGGTAGTTTTTAAAAGATCTATTCATACAGGATTTGACATTGTGCTTTATTTCTTAATTTCATCTTTTTATGTATAGTCATTGTTTTGTCTTTTTGACAAAGGTAGTATTCATATTTAGTAAAGATATATAATCCTGGCACACATCTAACATTAAAAAGAAAATTATTTTAAAAGTAGCAAAGCAGATGTGATCATGATTGTTCAAGAATCATGCTGTAACACACAGCCTGAACAAAGTGCATGAATAATTGTATACAATAGAATGGAGGCAGAACTGAATATTTTTTAATATCATCTTATATCTTTTGACAGAGAAATTAAGAGAAATATTTTTGTTTTGTTATGTTTGTGTTTTTGTTGTTGTTGTTTGTTTTGTCTTGTTTTCTTTAGGTTTGGTATATCTTTAGATGTCACAGAATCTCTGTTGCTATCATATAATGGTTAATCAGCTTCATAGTTTCATCTCTATGTTTCTTTTTGATTTTTGGTTTTCCTCCCAAATAATACCTGTTTGGGCAGCATTTCACGTAAACAGTCAGGACAGCAAAATATTTCTTTAAGAATTCTTCCTTTATCTATTTTCTCTTGGCATCCTCACATAGATTAAAAGCCATAATTCCATTTATGGGATTTCTACAGATATGCTCATGGAGAGAAAGTAGATAACAGGATATTAATGTTTTCCTCATATGCAAATACAGTACATAGGATGAGGGTTTTTTTTAATTTTTATTTCATTTTTTTCCATTGCATGCTGCAGAAGAAAGTTTCCTAACTCTATAATTTTATTTGATTCAGAACTCCTGCTCACCTGGCATTGAACTCTTTAAAAAGCTTCTTATTTATTAAGTTGCTTTCATTTATATACCTGCTAAGGTTTTTATATCTGAGGTATACATAGAAAAGAAATGTTTTAAGGTAGGCCCAAGGGAAACTTTATTTTTACTTATATTTGTATCATTCTTCTAAAAAAAAGTACTGCTAGAGTGCTTATTTTATCTTTCACTTTTGCTACTATTTTCTATAACACCCATTTCTGTGACAAGGTATTAAGAGTTAATATTGAAGAAACAGAAAACACACAATGTATTAACACATAAAAACACATAAAATGTCACAAGTAGAAAAAGGCCAAGCAGCAAAGCTTTTTTGTTGCCTCTTTCTGTAAATGTATGTGCAGTTTACTTTTCCTTCCTCTGGAAAAGTTAGTAACTAATTTTAATTTTGTTCTTGAAAAGACTATTATGGAAGAACAAAGTGTATAAAAAGAAAGAGACTATCACTTTTTTCATAGAATAAAGAAGGATTATCCATACTTAATCAAGGTGTCTGTTTTGTATCATTTTATGTTCTGATGATTAAAATTAATTTCAGCATACACTTGATAGAAACATGTTAAGGACAGTAGTAGAAATGAAGTTCTGATAACCAGATTAAGAGATGATCTTGTAGATCAGGCATTGAAATGAGATCTGACAGACTTGTTAAAGTCACAACAAGGACTGGTTAAGTTTCTGGCAATAAAATAACAAATCTCTGCATATTTTTAAGTATGAAATACTTAATTGTTCAAGTGTCCCTCATATAATTGACCACTGTGTGTATTGCATGAAAGTGAACTACTTGAGTATTCATCCTTTGCAATAGGTTACTGTTAAGCATAAGTAGGCTAAATACTATACTCTGCTTTTTTAAATTGAGCTTATATGAAGCCTGTTGTAATTTTTTCATAGTGTGAGTAACTGAGGCTGAGATCTCTATTTTATTCAAGTAATTCATTATAGGAAAGGAGAAAAGTCTACTATCCAGGAATAGTATTAATTTTACGAGAGACTTCAAATATATTACAGAAGTTCTCCTTTTGAAGAATCTCTAAACTAAAGCAAAAGTTGTTCATTTCTATATTCAGTAAGGCACTATCTATTTTGAAGTTTACATTAGCATTTTTATCAACAACATTTCACAGATAAAAAGTAGAAACGCATACTTCTTTTTTTAGCAAGAGTGATATATTTCAATGATAATTTGAAAGCCCAGTGTTGCAGCAGATATCCAGAACTTTCCATATTGCTCTCTTCATGATTGATTTTAAGTCATTTCTCCAATAACTGCTTTAGGATTTAGACCTATGACTCACAAAAATATATATATTTTTTTATTCTCTATGTTTATTTGTGATGATAGCGAAAAATGCAGGAAAAAAAAAGCATTTAACCAGAAATCTGAAGAGTTTTTTTCTTTTTTTTTTTTCTTTTCAATTAAGTATCCTCATCAAATTTCTGAGGGTGAAAAACCCCAACAAATATAAATGACTTTATAGTTTTATTTCTGTAAACTTGTTTCTACAGCAGTTCTATGTCATACAATTCAACTAGAGATTATAAAGTTTCATTTTCTCCCTTTCATGCTGTGAGACACATTTCCCATTATCTATTCCTTTAAAAATGGAGATCTCAGGTTTATGAATACTCATAATTAATTATTCTTAATAAGATAAACATAGAGCATAGATTATGTCACTGCCCGTGAAAAACGCAAAAACCTTCTGTTTGTTGATTACCCAAAAGAAAAACTGTCTGTTTCTCAAGCTGTAAGTCAATTATATTATGAAAGTTTAACAGAAAAAAATGCTATTTAAGTAATATGGAGTCTAACTAGTCTAATGTTAGTAGTGTAAATGTAATCCACTTCCCTCTAAAATACAAATAATACCACAAGCAATTCCATGGAGAAAGAAATGAATTTGACATTATTAAAACATACAGCATATCATTCCAACAAGTTTTAATTGTCTTGTTTTAATTTGTCACTAATTTGAGTTTAAATCCTATCTTAGAAGTAAACTCTGTCAAATGTAATAATAGCAATAGTATCTTGTATCTTCATTTTATATCAAAAATTCTCAAATCAATCTTTTATTACTATCATATTAAGTATTTTCTAAATTTTAAAGTATGGATATCTGAAGAAATCCAAATTCATGTCAAGTTCAATTTTTTGTGTACTCAACCATGCCCAATTTTTCTTTTTTTTTTTTTTTTTTCCTCTTTAAGTAATCTCCAAGAGAGAGGACTTTTTCAGGGTAAATATAACTATAATTAAAAAAAAGGACAAAGTTTATTATTTGCACACAGTGTATGGTATTTTTCTTCCTCATGTTGACTTCTGCGAGCTACCAATAACTTCTCCTCGAAGATAAATGTTTACAGCTTTCTATAAAACGCTTCAATATAGAAAGCTGTAAGGTGAAGCACAGAAGTGATGATTACTGCAAGTATCTTCCTGTTGTATCAACTATAGTAAAAGAAACCTAAATTTCACCAGCAGTTGCTGTCACTACCTAGAGAAAGGCTTCTGGTCAGAACGGTGGGAAGGACAAGACACAGACACGTGTCGGGTAAGTTAGCTGAGAAATTAGGCAACTGTGCAACAAAAAATGTCTCTCTGTGGCTCTAGTGTTAAACACTTGTTTTGTTGTGTGGAAATTTAAATTTGGCTGTTGATAACAATCACAAAACAAACAAAGAGCTATCTCATATGAGGAAAGAGGAAATTGCAGTTCCGTGTAATGAACATAATGCTTCAACTGTGTGAATAAGAGTCATAAGACCGGTAGTTGAGAAAGACTTTATGATTAGGGAACTTATCTAGCAATGGCGGGATCTAACTTCTAGTTTCTAGTTTTAGGGCAAAGAAATTCTACAATCTGCTTTTTAGGCATTAGATGTATGCTAGGGAAAAAAAAAAAGGAAAAAAACAGTTAAATCCTGTCATTTTTTTTCCAGATAGCCATTTCTGTGTGATTGACTCACAAAATGCATTTTGGGCCAATCTAGGAGAATATTTCACAAAGATATATAAAGATTTTATTTAAATGAAACTAAGCTAGTGAGAGACTTTTCATTTACCTCATCTAACATACTACCTGAGTACTGCTGACAGCAGCTGACAATGGAAAATGTCAATGTGCTAATTTTAAAAGCCACTTTTTCAACTTATTTTTTTTTCAATTCATCTCTTCATTTTGTTCCACCCATCATGGCTGTCAAATTCAGTACCATTACTAAGAGTTCTCTCAGTCCTACAGTGGCAATGTTGATTAGCTTAAAGGGAAAAAAAAGCCCCCTTATTTTCTTAGCTATTGTGACAAATAATCTTTAATCTGTATTGACCAAGAGCAATTCACCCAGGGCTAGAAAATTTTCTTAGAAAATTGGCGTAATGATGATAAGCTCCAAGGTCAAAGTTTTGAAGTGTACATCTAAGCTTATGGAAAGCCTCTCTTTCTGATCAGTAAGCACTCAGAAGGCTTTTACCACCAGTGTTCCCAGGCAGGGCCCTACGATACTAGTATTTTTTTATACAAGTCATTGGCTGTTTTTGTTGCTACACTAAATGTTCCACCATGCAAAGGAAGATAACTAATGGGAATGGACTTCCCCTTAGGAACCTGAAGTGCAACAATATAATTCCTAAATGTGATAAATAATACTGTCATTAGTTGAATTGCTGATCTTAGTGATAGGAAGTTTTTGCCATAAATAAGCATTCTTCAGCCTTCCTATAATGATCTCAGTCTGCAATGCCCAATAGAGTCATATATAGTGCGCTCTAATCTACTGAAGGTATTTTCTGCCTAGAATGCATGAAATCAGACAAACAGACATTGCATTTGGGGAACTACATTAAGTTTAAACACTCACAAGTTCAATAATTAAGTATAATAATAGACTATATATATGAGTTCTAATATGACTCTGTTAGCTTGCAAATGCAGCTCAAATATAGTTTGTTTAAAACACTTCTGCAGATAAATCAGTTACAAGCCACCCCAAAATTATGCTGGAACTCTCCTTACAAATATGTCTAGTCTAAATATTAAGAGCCTCTAGCTATCTAAGAGGTGGAAGGATCATAATAAAAGCCTGAGGTTGATTCACAGCGCTCATACAAAAACTATGAAACTTTTCATAGCGATCAGCTCAAAAAGCTATTAGCATGTTTTGTCCGTCTGAATTTGTGGGATTACTGTTACTTAAAAGACTTAGACTGGAAGGTTTCATGGAATATCTATGTGACAGAAAATAGAGCTCTAGGTCAGTTTTACTTGCATATCTTTACATAGATAATGGCCAAAGTCCTAGACATTAGTGTCATTCTTCTGTTCAGAAAAAAAGTAGCATTAATGTAACATGTAAAACGTTCTCAGTTAAAACAGGAACAAATAATGTATATACATCTAATGTGAATTAGATATTGTTGTTGACTTATTATATCTGCAAAGAATATCATACCTAAGAAATATTCATAGTAATATTATAGAATCAAGTAAATTCCACAAAAACATAGAAGAACAAGATTTGACAAAGTGTCAGTGATGGCAAAGGCTGTTATTAGACAGCAATTCACAACAAAGGCTTGTTAGACGTGTTAGCACATACAAAATCTTACCATCTTAGGCAAATGTTATCTCCACATAGCTTTTTTAATCTACTAGCCATTGAATCACATGGCTTACTGTGTTATAATTTTGAAAATCATTGTACAAGTTTATTATTCTTCATGTGAACAGTTATTAGATTTTCAAAGGCATTTTCTCAACTTACCTGAACAGTAACATGTATTTTGAAAAGGACACATATTTACAAGACTATCTGATTTTTCTCTGCAATAGAAAAGTTATAATGAAAGTTGGTATAAGCTATAAAGCCCTGAGTAAACAAAATACACACTTTTACAGGAAGATTAAAACCTATATGAGCAAAATAATAGAAAACATATGAGTCAAACTCTTGCTATTTTAAACATCAGATGAGATTTAATGAAAAAAACTTAGTTATTTGTTTTAAACTAAAAAAATTTAAAATTGAAAGTAGTCACTGCCTGCAATATGTTAAGTATCAGTAGACAATAAACTGAAAATTTAAGTGCCTTAAACTATTTAAAAGTTTTTTTAAGGGTTAAAAGTATCTGTCCATTAGCCAGAGCAAAAACAAAATCCTCCTCTTTGGGTTAGATTTGCAATTGAGGAGGTACTTGAGAATTCTACTATGTTTCCCATCTAAAAAATGACAGTCACGCATTGGCTGCAGCTGCATCTGACTGCAGTATGCTGGATAGGAAAACAAAAAGACAAAAAGACATATAAATTTAAGTTCACTACAATCTACACTTCCCAATAAATTGTGTTATACCTGCACTTCCTTTGAGATCTACGACCCAAACACTGAATGTGACCAGCTGAGTATACTTTGAGCACTTAGTAAATAATATAATGAAACTCTATGCCATTTTGCCCGGGAGATCAAAAAAGATCACAGCATGTGATGATACCGAAAAAAAAAAATCCATAAAGTATCTATAATTTAGAACTAGAACAGCAGGAATAGCTAAAGAAGGATTTTCAAAAGCAAGCATATCAATATTTTCCTGTTTAAGACAGAGGAGGCTATGTGAAAGACAGAAGGAAAAATAAGTTAACCTTCAGAAAAAAAAAATATATCAGTGTGACAGGTTGATACATTTAAAATGTAAGAACTTGCAGGGCATAAAGTAAATTCATCTCCCAAGTTGCAGGAATGTTGTGAAAGGACAAAAAGTTATTTGAAGATTTTATACTTTGAAATCTTCTAGAGTAAAAGTAAGAAACTTTTGGAAAAATATTAAGTCTGGATTTCAAGTTGCTGAACAAATTTAAGGTGAACTTTTCAACCTAAAAAAAAAGTTTTTAAAAACTAGAAAAATATTGGATAATAACTCCAACATCCACAACCCATCAAGACACCCACATCTTGCTTTTCTAGCAGTCACAATGCTCACAGTGCCTGTCCAGATGCAGTGAAAGTAGGATTTGGACAATTTGTTAATGACAGAATATTCAGTAATCACAGCTTAGCAGTTGCAATGTTTATTTTTTAAGTGCTTTCAGGGGCTTTTTTCTTTATTTCCTATGCCTGTAGAAGTTTGCAGGAATGTCTGCAGAAAAATGGAATGTATATCTTACATCACATACAGCAATAGAATAGAGCAGCATAAAAGTGTGCACTTCGTGGCCTCGTCCAGGTCATTGATGAACAAGTTAAATAGCACTGGGTCCAGTACTGATTCCTGGGGGACACCACTGGCCACAGGCCTCCAACTGGACTCAGCCCCATTTATCACTACCCTCTGAGCTCTGCCATCCAGCCAGTTCTCGATCCACCGCACCGTGTACTCGTCTAGTCCACTCTCCCGGAGCTTCCGTATGAGGATAGTATGGGAGACGGTGTCGAAAGCCTTGCTGAAG
>JAUBOD010000001.1:15295330-15309809 GCA_032353885.1 Nothura maculosa
AGGAAGGAAGGAAGGAAGGAAGGAAGGAAGGAAGGAAGGAAGGAAGGAAGGAAGGAAGGGAGGGAGGGAGGGAGGAAAGGAATTTTCTAGCATTGCTATTGTGAATTATTTTATTTTCAAAATATATTGAAAAAAATCAACAGTAGAGAGGCTTTACAATTTTGGACAAAGGTATTTACTTCCCTGACCTATTATTTTAGTATCTAGTCCATAAATCTGACATGCCACCAACTTATGCCAAATTCTATTAATATTTTGTTGAATATATTTCAAGGAGTATGTTCTGAAACATAGGATAATATCTGCAGGGTTTTTTGGTTTTTTTTCCTCAGTTCAATCTGAGGAAAGTATGTGACATACTATCTGAATTAGCCTGGAGATCTGGAGATCACAATGATCTCCAGAACTAGCATTATTTGTAATTGTTAGTTCGCCTAACATAGAGATACAGGTTCTCGACTGAATAAGATTGTGTATTTTATAAGACATTGATACATACACACATCTTACTTGTAAAGTGATCCTTCCAATTCAGAGTGCAAGTAATTTGCTGTTCAGAGTTGCCTTTCGTAGTCTGCAGAAGCTATTGCTAAGAAAAGGAGTTTCACATCAGATTGCAATTCCATCTCTTCTGAAAATGATAATCCAATTAAAATGCAAAATATATTATGCTTTCTGGCCTATGTTTCTATTGAAGAGCATCTTATTCAGTTCCACGGTATGGGTACATGTCTGAATGAAGGCAGTATGCTTATGGAGGCTCTTCTCTATAGTTCCTATAGCACTTCACAGCTGTTAAATTTTTTTTGAGAAGACAAGAAAAAAAGAAGTATATTTTTTTAGGTATGATATTGTAAAATATGCAGAAATATGCTCAATAGAACAAAATATTGAGTGTCCATTATGCTTTTAATAATTTCCAATATTATTATTCTGGATGAATATGGTTCCTTTAATATTACCTAAAACTTTTTAAAATAAAGCCATTAAATCAATAACAACAAAAATCTACTTGATTATTCCGTTTCTCTTAAAACAACAATAAAGACGTCTCTTTCTGTCTTACCATCGCATGAGTACCTGAAGATAATGCTTTTCCTTGATCAAATGCAAGAGGATTTACTGAACATTACTGATAGATAAATACTGTAGAATTAATATTTAGATGTTACTATGCTATAGTACTCTCTCTGAAGCAGTGAATGATGAGCAATAATCATATCTCAAAAAGCTATACCACTGGCTATTAAACATAAAATATATTTCTGAGAAACTGTGCTGCTGTACAGAAAGCTATAACCAGTTCTATTTTACACATAAAACCATTAGTTTTCAGGAATTATATATCAATTTTCATTGGTGGTATATCATCATATTTAGTTCAGTATCTCTTTATATCACGAGAAGTGTGTGTGTGACGAAAGGATGAATAATTCTGTCAAAAAAATGGGCAATCTATACCCTCAGAGTTATTTTGGCAATAACAGCAGGGAATGAAAATTCTTTTGACGATTTGTTCTGTCATGTCAGTGAACTAATTATATTCAGCTTCAATAATATAATAGCACATTTAAATACTGTATAATACCTTGCAAGTAACTTTCTAGCTACATATATTCAAAGGTGAAGTTATTTTTGAGCTAATCTGATTCAGGAAAGATAATTTGACGCTAGTACAGATTAGGGGTTGACCTGCTGGAGAGCAGCCCCGCAGAGAGGGACCTTGGCATCATGGTGGTTGACAAGATGCCTATGAGGCAGTACTGTGCCCTGGTGGCCAAGAAGTTCAATGGAATCCTGGGGTCCCATTGAGGTCTTCTTAATGTTGGACACGTATTAAGAAGAGTGTCTCCAACAGGTCAAGGAAGGTGATCATCCCCCTATACACATCTTCCCTATGAGGAAAGGCTGAGAGAGCTGGGCTTGTGCAGACTGAAAAAGAGCAGGCTGAGGGGTGACCTGATCAGTGTGTATAATTACCTCAAATGAGGGTGTGAGGAGGAAGGGGCCAGCCTCTTTTCAGTGGTGGACAGCGATAGGACTAAAGGAAATGACCACAAGCTGAGGCACCAAAAGTTCCACAGGAACTTAAGGAAGCATTTCTTCACTGTGAGGGTGACAGAGCCATGGCACAGGCTGCCCAGAGAGGTTGTGGAGTCTCCTTCTTTGGAGATCTTTAAAACCTGCTTGGATGCAGCCCTACGTGCCACCTACATGCAGCCCTATGTGCCATATGCTCTAGATGACCCTGCGTGTGCAGGGGGGTTGGACTAGATGACCTCTGAGGCCCCTTCCAACCTTAAGCATTCTATGATTCTATGATTTATGACATTTACAGTCTTGTACTAGTATGCTTAGTATTATCAAGGTATATAATTTTATAAACCTTATCAAGGTAACTTGGTCCCATATGACACAAAAAATACAATAAAAATTAAAGTATATTAAAACTGGTCTTTCTGCTGTAATGAATAAGAAAATGCAATTGAGAATCCAAATTTCATACATGTACTTACAGTGATATGGATGAGGTATTGTCTTTTGGCCCTATATTCTGTGATACTTTTAACAAAGACATGAAAGACAACACTAAATCATTACAAATTAAGTTTCAAGCAAAACAAGGCTTAGGGGAATGCTAAAAGGGTGAGTAATTCTGAAGAATTTAAAGGATTATAGGAGGAAACTCTACATTTGTGCAGAAAAAAAAGTGTATCTGGATTCAAAGGTTAGATGGCGCCATCTTGGAGAAGCACTTGCTCGGTAAAGTTGAGGAAACATGTTCTACAACCCGAATTAGTACAGAAAAATATTGAGAATTTTTATATTTTCATATAAAAATCCAATATATACATATTTTTCTTTTGGGGAAGAAAAAAAAATATGTTCAGCGTATGAGTTACATTCATATGAAAAGTGGCAGTATATTCATAAGAAGGAAGTGAGAAAGGGCTAAAACTGCTCCATAATGATGCTGTTCCTCTATGTCCTAACACCAAATGCATACAGCATGCAATAATTAAAGACTGTGCAGTATCCAGGATTCCTGATAATCATGTGATATTAAGTCTTTAGAATGTCATGACACTTGTTACACACAGTAAACCTCACTAGCACTGGGCAAAATTCTACTGTGACCTTTCTTTTCATCTAGGAAAAAAAATAGGCCAGTTTTGTCAAAATCTACATATCCTGCAAGAATCTGTCAATTTGCATAAAATCTTATGTCAGAAAAACACTTGAGAGAAAGAACCTTGGGAAGGTCAAAACTGAGGTAGTTTCTCTATGTTAGAGTTTATCTGTTTCAGTGTTTCTCTATTTCAGATCTAGTCAGAATGGAATTTGGATATCTAATGTGGATATTTCTGCTTAGATATCTATAGTAAAATTTACAAAACATTTTGAAGTTCTTTTCAAAAAATAAGCCTTTATCTTTGAATGGCCCTTCAAAGATGACAGTTGTGGCAACATTTTGGACATATGTCCATTAGAAACTGGAATAATGTCAACAATTTATTTTATATAATTCATGACTGATTTTTAAAGTAGCATTTACTTCAGTCAGAATTCTGTAAAAAAAAGTAATTTCAGTTGAGACAGATTTGCTTCAGAATTATTATTCAGTTTTGCATTGTGAATACCTCATAATTTCACTTTTACATCAGGCCAACCCAAAAGCTTTGAAATTTTTGTCAAGGCACCAAGAATCTTGGCTTTTCCTTAAATTCTGTGTGAAAATTCTTACATATTTTTCTTCACAAATACATCTGAGAATGTCAGTAGATCTTTTAGGGAACTTAAATTTTGGTATTGTTTCAAATTCAGTGTTGCTTTGAGTGTTACGAATTTGCTGGGGTGTGACTTAGGCCAAAGGAATCAGTAAGTGATTATCTTTCTATTTAGTCCTCTCTTGCCAAGTATAGATAAACCATAATATTTAATATTTTCTATATCTTTGAAAGGAGACATGGGTTGTGGGGTACCATCTTGTTATGCTCACCCAGCAACAGATCCAACAGGTTGACTAACAGTTGTGTTGCCTAACAGAGGCTGGTAAATTCTTACATGGAGGCTGCTGGTAAGTTTAGCTGCAAGGCTGCCCACGTGGGCAGCATGCAGACCCTCACTGCTCTCGTACCAATGAACACTGGAAGCCTTCCTGGATAAAGGTGGTTGCTAAATGAAGCATCACATATCTGCTTCTTTCCTACTGTGCAAATGTTACAAACTAGCCCCATGCTAAAGAACATTGAGAGACCTAGAAAGTTTTTTCAAACTTGTATCTGAAAAAGTATGGTCAGCATCTCTGGACTTCAGCATACTTGAATTTGAGCTCAATATAAGATTTATGTGCTGAATCGCAAAAATATGCCTCCCCTTTGCACAAATGATTATCAATACATAGCTTGCTCTGCCAGTGTTCTTTGCTGGAGGAGGACAAGATCGGCGAGGTCACTAAAACACACAGCTTTCATTAGAGTC
The DNA here is from genome assembly GCA_032353885.1 of Nothura maculosa. Taxonomy (NCBI): domain Eukaryota; kingdom Metazoa; phylum Chordata; class Aves; order Tinamiformes; family Tinamidae; genus Nothura; species Nothura maculosa. The sequence continues at coordinate 15,299,813 of JAUBOD010000001.1, forward strand.
TGATAGACTTTATGCAGAATTCTGCATATTGTGTAATGATAATTTCCTCTTTAATTTCACCAGGCCACAACTCAGAGTTGAAACAGACCTTCCATTAAGAAACTAAATACAAAGCTGGTTTAGTTTAGTTCAAATGAAATAAGAATTCCTTTAACTGCAAATCTGTAGCACTTGAAGCAAATTCTTCCTTTTCCACAGCACAGACACAGCACAGGTGTTTAGATGCCAAGACACCTGCTGCCATGGAGACATAAATTAGAAAACACTAAGATCACTTGATTCCTACATCAGTCATAGAGCTAATATCCTGATAAAGCATTATTCATTTTGCTGTCGCACCCATCAGATAGAGGGCTTTGGATTCAACTTTTTATCATAGAATAAATAGAGGACCTTTTTTTTTGGTGATAGTGGTGGGGTGGTTTTTTTTGGGTTTTTTTGGTTTTTTTTTTTTGTAGAGTCAGAACATTCTTTTCTTTTTCCTAATGAATTGTATTAATTTTATGTGTTTGAATTTTTTTTAAATGATTAGGGATATGAGGATATATGAACAACTTCAGCAAGACTAAAGCCAAGAACATTTGAATTAATGACATGGTTTCATTACTCATTTTATTGCTTCTGCTTTTAGTGATTAATGTTAAATACATTTAATCAGACAAGTTTTATTCAAGAACATATTTTAGAAAAAGATGGCATTAAATAGATACACCAGACTTCATTACATATCTTGTCAACACCTCTTAAGCCTAAGACTGTTGTAAAGATACAATACTCCTTCTAATAATAACTTGAGAGCAAAACCACATGCTGCATCAGCACACTATCTGAAAGCAAAATGGAATATCATGTACTGTAAAACTGAAGAGATTTCAAGTGAATTGATTGTGGGCAGCAGGTATAGTCATGTACTCAATGTATTTAGAAAGAGGAAAAAGTATATTATTGTGCCAGAGAGTCACCTCAAAGCAGTAGCACTATGACAAATTTTGACAGCTGCAAATCTGACCCATTATAATATATAACAGCTTCTTGAAAAGAAAGGCCAGAAGAGACAATTAAATAATTCACTCTGGCCGCTGATATTCTGATAATACCACATTTCAAACAGCTATTTTTGCAGCAAACCAAATAATAAATAATAATGTTCTAACTGAAGCATAACTTATATTTGACTAATACGTATCTTATTGAATGTCAGTCAGTCTTAAACTGAAGACATCAAGAGATGGATGCTTTATCACTTCATCTGACAGCTTGTACTAGTGATTAATTGCCTTTCATTTAGAAAGCATAACTTTATTTCAAATCCAAATGTTTCTCTTTTCAATTTCCAATCCCTGGTTCTTATTATGGCCTTATAAAACTACTAATTTGATTTTTCTATCAGTGAAGATACTTATACAGTGTAAGAGAGCAAAAACTCAATTTTGTTTTTGATACATTATAAAATTAATGCTGCTTAAGCCTCAAAAATGCCCAGCGCTGCAATCCTTTCTATGGACATTTTCTCATTCTTCTCTAGTTTTATAGAACCATTTTAAATATAAGAATTCACACACATTCACATGCTCTTCCAAGTGTGTTACCCTTCAGTGAGATAAAATAATCTTTCTACACCTAGTGATTAAAACTCTATCACCTGAAAGACTGCATTCTCTTTTTTTACCTCAGCATTGAACTGAGAATTGAAATTAACTTCTTAGAGTCAATAATTTAGAAAATATTGTTTTCTAGACTATACGGATTCTCTGAATATCTTGTATCCATATATAGTCTAGCTGTATTATAGCTGTATCGGCACTTCGGTACTTTAGCGTGATGCCAGTATGTTTGGTATGTTCAGTGAACCAAAGTCATTTTGAATAATTGTCCCATCTCCATCATTATTATACATGACATGTTTACATTAGCAGAATTTTTAAATTTACTTTCAGATACTTGATGAACACATTGAATAGCTTAGGATCTTTCCCAATCCCTGTAGGGCATCACTAGAATTTTAATGAATTCTTCCCTTTGGAGAGAATTCCCTCCTCAGTTATTGGTCTTGATAAGGAATTTTCTCGATAAAAAAGACTGAAATGCTAAAGTAAATTTATAAATTGAGTTTGCACATAACATGGTGATTAATTAGGAATTTGCAAATTCATAGAATCACAGGATCATAGAATTCTTAAGGTTGGAAGGGACCTCTAGAGATCATCTGGTTCAAGCCCCCTGCACATGCAGGGTCACTTAGAGCATGTGGCACAGGGCTGCATCCAAGCAGGTGTTGAAGATCTCCAGAGAAGGAGACTTCACAATCTCTATTGGCATCCTGTTCCAATTATTTCTCATTTTTCTCATTCACTTTTGATCTAAAATCTTGTTATGCTTATTGAACTTAGCAGCATAGGTCCCTTGACTTTAAACATGTCATCTAGGTCAAAGTGATACCATATATCTTCAGTTAGGCTGTAGTAGATGTCTACATTTAAGCTACTCATCTAGATACCATGAATGGAAAAAAAATAAGATATTCTGCATCAAAATTCATGTAAACTGTTTGAGGAGGAGCTCTACTGTATTTTCTAGGTGCTTGTTTCTTGTCATTAATTACAAAGATAGTTAAAATGACAAGCTGGCATACAGACCTTCCTAAAATTAGATGAAATGCAATGGCTAGGCAATTCTATCTTAAAGACCTTTCTGCTCAGCAATCCTGTAGCAGTGTCCATCTCTCTTCATAGATAATAGTACATATTATAGAAGAGAGAGAATAAATGAATTCTACCCGTTTTGGTTAGGAATCTGAGAGAGGTAATATTCAACATAGAATGCTTTTGGATATTTTACGGCACTGCCAAAAAGAAACTTCACATAAAAAAAATAGAAATTCAAATACAGGCATGTATGGTTGGTATTGCATTCTGAACTGTTTTTTTAAAAAATAATATTAGCTTAATATAATAAAAATAGAACTCTATTTCTTCTTGCAAATTGAAGTTCATTAGGTAGATTTTCCAAATGAATATTGAATTATTATAGTGTCACATTACAGTCATCCTACTATACTTATATATTGCAGTGAAGAATGCAAAGACAGATAATTTTTATACCATGATACAGAGAGTGCTAATGACTAATCCATTATATTGTCCATGCATGATTTCCTTTTGCATTACAGCTAAACCTAAGTTCCAGTGGCTTCAGAGAAAGTCATGAAAAGGTTGTTTGTATGCAGTACAACATTTATAATGGAAGACAATATTTGTTACATAATAGTGTAATATCCTAAGAAGCAAATGAATTTAAACAGCTGTATTATAGTCCCTGGATTTGGGAATAATTCAGCAAGCGCCATCCAGTTTGTATTTCTGTAAAAATAAATATGGGAATTAACTGTGGGAAGTAAATCAGAGAGATCTACAAACTCATATTTAGAAATTAATAGCTGAATTGCTATGTGGAAGGTATATAATCCCTGTCTCCATTTCAAGTAACTGATATAGATTTTCTTTTTGTTTTATATAGGAGAGATTTTTTGCATTAATAACTTTCTTTACAGATTTGAAAACTTGAATTGCACTCTTAAAGCTTTCAATAGTCTGGTAAAGCAAACAGAAACCTAACTTTTATGCCTATGTCATTTACACCAGAGCAGAGTGGGCATTTAATACTAACATTCTTTATTTGATAAAATCATTTTAAATTCACTTTGCAGAGGATAAATGATTGTCATTTGCACCTCAGGACTCTTGCTGGCAATAGATTGCCAAAATAGATTCTAAATCATCAGAAGCAGGTCTGTCAGAGAGGTGAAAAATTACTCATGGTAGCTGAACTGCAAATAACACCACCCATTCTAAAGAATTACAGATGCATTAAAGTGTTTTAAATAAGCAGAAATTTCTTCTTTTGGTATTTAAGATTGTTTTTATCATACAGAGGACCATTTTTTTCAATGTTGCTAATGTAAATACTTGCAAAAACTGTGAATTGAAAGGTATTAAGAAACATTAAGAAATCTTAAGATTTCATGACTGTTGGTTATCAGCCAAAGTGTTATAGATTAGCTGGTGACAAAAACCTGCTGTCTGAATCATTGCACTTGGAATGCTGCCTTTACAACGAGCTGATAAATGCTTAATTTGCTGCTTAGTAGTATAACCCTTCAGAAGACCAAATGTGAAATGGACAAAAATTGCTTTTTAATAGCTATATAATGGGATTTTTAGAAATTGCTCATGAGTTGAGATAAACTTTTCTATTTCCATACTTTTTGCTTTTTTTCACTCTGCAACAAACTATATAAACTGCAGTATTCTTTTAAGAGAACAATGTAATACTATAAAGCCTGTGTTTTATATGCACTCTCACCTGTGCATATTAGGCCAAGTAAGCTGATCTATTTTAAATTATGCATTCGGTTCCGCTAAGAGGAACATACACTTTGGGTTAAATTCTACTAAATTAATGAATGATTAACATTTGCTTTAGGTGAAGCTCTCTGCCTAAATTCTTAATTTAGTACCCATCTACCATCTTCTCTTAAATTAACATTTTTACCCAAAGATTTTTAAGGCCTAAAGGATCATGCAACTTGGAGTCATTTTATCCTATGCTGCAAAACTGTATTCACAGATGACTCAGCTATTAGAAGAAGCACCTTTTTGCCTGTAGAACACTTCATGTTTTTATTTCATCAGAAGTCAAATATGAGATCTTGAACATGGAGATCTGCATATATATGCTTTAAACCAGCTTATATATGCACACACTGATTCAAAGGGTACATTCATTGGGAAAAAAGCCATATTCAATGGCAAGAGCTCATCAGCCAGCAGCAGTGGTATGCAGAAAGATGAAGGCCTGAATAACCAAGCTATGTTTCTTTGCTACTTTAGGTGATAGGCAGGAAAACCACTGGCCTGAAATGCCTCCGATAGAAATCCATAAGAAAAGAAAGAATTTTCTTAATCTTTATATAGATGTAAGTGCAGCCAAATTAGACTTTTCCCACTCCTTAGTGTAACAGAAGCTGAATAATCAGTGAATCGTTAGGTGTTGGTAATTTCAACTGACCACTTTGTTGATCAGCAACAGCAGTTAACTTGCTTCCCAAGTTCAGTAAACAGGAGTATATACTTTGATTTGCCTTTAGGAAACTAAGCCATTGGCTTGCTAAAATCTATGTATTCAGAAATATTCATTGCTTTCCTATGAAGCAGAAAGACTTCATGATTTCTAGATTCCACTATAGCAACCATCAACCACTTTAAAATAATACTTTTCATTATGAGAATTAGAATCTTTTGTAAAGAGAATAAAATGGCAATTATGACTGTGCTTCAAAATATTAAGAACATTAAGACATACTAAGAACATTAAAACATTAAGAACAGACTCAATGTTGCAGTTTTGCATTCCAGATACAATTCTAGAAGACAGCATTTTTTTTATATTTTGTAAACATAGGATATGTTTTGATTTTATTTAGAGTATATGTAACGTCTTTCATACATATCTTATTTTCTTAACTGACAGGATTCAGCTCAGATACTAGACATGTTCATTGAAGGATTTCTCGGCACATGAAGTCTTAGCTGTCCTTAAAGAAAAGGGAATCATTAGATACTCTGCCTCCTGCTATTACAGAACCAATTCTAGCCAGCAAAAACATCTATATGTTTTTCAGAGAGTAAAGAAAAATTACAGAGAAGAAATGTACAATTTTGAGCACTGATGCTTTGTTATTCTATTACTGTAATTTGTGAAAAATGAAAATAGAAATTCTGGAAATGACTATAAATATTACACAATGCAATATGATTTTGTTTAGAAAGAACAATTTTTCTTTTAATAAAGTTTGATTTTTATGTGTGATGCTTCTGTGTGCCAAGGGTGAGCTGTACTGATTCAAGGAAGCTGTACTGTGAAGAGCTCCATGCAAAAGTGGTAAGGGAAGGAAAATGGAGATGGAACTGAGCTGCCCACTTTCTGGAAAAATACCTCATTGTCCTTTCTGGACAGCATGGGAACTGAACTGGGACTGTTACCTAGTATAAAACACGGGAACTGAACTAGGACCTAGTTACCTATTATAAAACATACATAACAAAATCATCTTTAAATTTAAAAAGACATCAACTTTGAAGTCTAGTAGGTGATGAAAAGAGACAGTCTCTTTTATATCTGGGCTTTTGAGAGCTACTGCTTTTACTTGCAAGTTACACCCCATAAGTCTATTTTGAAAGTGACTGCAACAAATTATCTTGGCTTGAAGGTGTGAAAGCTGCATGCACCAGTGCTCAAGGCTTTGTCTTTGGTATATAAGCATACATAAGCAATTGCCACAAAAGTCACGTAATTTCTACACTGACATTTAATTTTGATCTGTATATCACATATTAATAGTTAATTTACTGAAGCATGTAAAACAGCTGAAAGAAAAGGGAGTTTGTTTTTCTTTCCCTTAGTGTTGTACAAATAGTTCAGTTACAAATTATAATTAGACTCAGAAAAGAACCCATCTAAAACAATGAAGAATCAGACTGCTGATGCAGTAAAAGTCAAAAGATTAGGCCTTAGACACCAATATGTAAGGTAGATGTATCTTTTTTTTTTTTTCTGTCTCTTCCTTTTCTTTGGGATAAAGTGAAAATTGTTCAATGACACTTGGAAACTGTAAAGAAAAAATATTTCTGAATAGTGTAGAAATCAGCAATTTTAGATATAGGTCATATGTTAAAGTGCCTAAAGCTGTATTGAAAGCCATAAAAACTCACAGGCTAGCACCTAAAAGTGCTGGACATGTCAATATTGATTTACAGTTAGCTACTTCTTTTTTGAAATATATCATAGTGAACACGCTCTAATACTGAGCTGAAGAAAAAAAAATACAGCAAAAGGAAAAACTGATTCAAATGCCAATTGATTCAAGAAATAGAAAATATATAACCAACTACATATAAAATGTCTTGAGAGGATGCAGGCTTTTCTTGTTTTATGTAATGTCTTTACCATTCTTTTGGTATTGCTTTTGCATACTAGAAACGAGAAAGAAAAATATTTAATATCCATTTGGATACCATAGTGTAGTACTGTGCTAGCCATTATTTTTCCTGAAATAGTCTTCATGACTATTCATTCACCCCTGAATGAGGTTCAATTTTAAACTATGGGAAACACATTCATTACCTTCCCAGCTGGTGCATGCAGGCCACCTCCCAGGCACTTGCAATGAGCAGACACAAGTGCTTGAATTCAGGGCATTTCAGAGCTGAATCTCCTGTTTGTGACAGCTATTTGTGCTTTGTTTCACATTATGAACTAGCTAGAGTGTGTGAATTGAGTGTCTGTCTTTCAGAGAATTGCAGACAAGAATCAGTCCAAATTAAAAACAAACAAACAACAAATAAGGCCTGACATGTATAGACAGCATGGACATCTAGTCTTTAGCAACAGCAATGTCTTACTGATGACACTTATGAGTGTCAGACTCATCCTTTTGCTCTTAACACTTTCCTCATGTAGATATAACTTTAGTATCCACGGGCAGAAGCTTCATTAAACTTACCAAAGTAATTATGAACAAGTTACTTATTATGGAATAAAAACACATTGGACATATAAGGGCCCTCCATGATATATTATAGATAAAATAATATGACTATTATTTTCCATGGTTTTTTTTTAATTCTTAAGTCATAAGATAATGTTAATATTGCAAATGACTGCAATATTAAGGTCAAATTCTTTACCTGGCTGTCACCTTCCTCTCTCTTTCATACTAGTTTGATAAGAAATTTTAAAGGCACACTTTGTAAATGCACATTCTTCCTGAAGCTTTTTTTTCGATTTTCCTCCTTCCTAGATCCTTTTCCTAGAGTTCGTCCTGTTCTGAACTGGTAAAACAAGCAACTTTTGTGATTTTTTTTTAGGTTATTGCCAAATTCCATTATACTAATTATGCAATACATAATAATACAGAGTTGAATTTTCTGTTAGCTATATCTTTACCTATGCCAAGAGCATATACATATCCTTTTAGGAACCAAAAATGTTCTGTAGAATATATACATACAAGAATATTAGCTAGCTACACTCATTATGGATATATTATCACAAATATAAAATGGAGGAAAGACACAACCAGTGTCTATATGTCAATAAAAAAAAAAAAGAAAATGTAGTCTTAAGTCCAATTAAAACAGGAAGAAATCTGTAAGTTTAAGATATCTGAAAGAAAGAATTAAGTCTGAAATGAGAGCCTGGGCATAGGAGAGCAGAAGGAATCCTAGGAAGGTAGGCAGGAGTAGGGAGATCTGGAAATACTCTCAGGGACCAAACACTGAGAAGAGTTCTTATTTCATTCATAGTAAAACATGACTCTTTTTGGGAGACAGATGATACTTAAATAAAAGAATTCCATTTACTTAAATCCTAAGAAGACTTTTTTTTCATTTAACTGTCATTTTTACTCACACTCAGACATATATCCACCCATCTCTTATAAAAGTTAGTGACCCATATGCAAAGGGTGTGGCAGTGAGTCTATTCCGATCACATGCTCCATGTAGCAAAATGTAAAGAATATTCTCTGTTCAGGAATGCAAGACGTGCTTGAGAATATAAGTCAGTCCTCTCATCTTTAATAATAACTGAAGATTCACCAATAAAAATTAATTGAGGATTTCCAAATGATACAGAAGAAAAGACAGGAAAATTTGGATTCCAAAGTAGTGTAAAATAAGTAGCACTCACCATCTGTGGTCCTTGACAACAAGCAGACTATCAACAGAACAGTGCAGTAAAAATATAGCTGCTTTTAAAGCTTAAACCATCTGTAAAAAACAGTGCTTTAAATGTTAAATGGCTGAACAAAAAGGCACAAAGCAAACTATATTCCATATCTGCCACATTAATGTAATATTAAATGTCCAGCATTAATCCAGCAAAGAAGAGCAATTCCTATTTAGCAACAATCAATACATGACAGTCTGGTGGGTTTATCTCAACTGATCATTTCTTGTGAGCAGGAGACAATCAGAGATCTTCAAGTTGTTGCTCACTTCATTCTCATCTTACTTTTTATGGAAGTCCTTGAATGCCAGAGGGTGAGTTTTGGAAGTAAGCTTTGACAACATCAGTACCATCAGCTTTTAACATTTTTAAGTGGTTGTGTATTTGTGTGTATGTAAACTTGCACTGGAAGAGCAAGGTTATTCATTATAACTATTAACTCTCTCTTCTCCCCTTCATCCCCCCATAAAAACTCCACAGCATAAACGTATGTGCTCTGTGTCGAAGAAACCAAAGTTCAGTATAAAGTCCTTTCAGATAAGGCCACTGAGATCACTGCTGCACATGGAAGCATTTTCAAGGGCTCCCTGTTTTACAGCTGCTTTCTGGGCTTGTGCCTGGAAGAATATCTGTGTCAGGAGCACATCTTGCTGCAGTGTTCTACTCCTGGCTGCTCCTTTCGTATAAGTCATAAGCCCCTCAAAGTACCATGCACTGCAACTTTATTTGCACAATGTGTTCACCATCTCTGTGCTGAATTTGTTAACAGAGCTGGATTTTGCAACTAACATATTGTTTCTACATCTGAAATAGTTTCATGCATCCTTAGAGTTCAGTAGCTAATTGTGTATATCACATAAATAGTGGCATGTGCAAATACTGTTTTTATTTTTTCTTCATATTTTACGATGGAACTAGTCTTCATCATAATGAACAATTAGTTTTATCCTCAACTATGCTCAGCAAAGCTCTGAGCACAATGACTGTTCTCTCACTTTTCCAGAACTGTAGAACACTTTTCACCTCTTCTAGAAAAGTTACAAGATCTACTCTGAAGTCTCACCACAAAGGAAGGTTTTGGACGAAGATGGTATTATTTACTTTATTCTGTCTTGAAAGAAGTGGTGGTCTCAGTGGTGGCCAACAACAGAACAAGGGATAATCAGTGCAAATTGAAACACAGTACATTCCACCTCCATATGAGAAAAAA
>JAUBOD010000001.1:15318276-15328284 GCA_032353885.1 Nothura maculosa
TCCCTCTTGTACTGGGGAGCCCAGAACTGGACACAGTACTCCAGGTGTGGCCTCACCAGGGCTGTGTATAGGGGGACGATCACCTCTCTGGACCTGCTGGAGACGCTCTTCTTAATGCACCCCAGGATCCCATTGGCCTTCTTCGCTACCAGTGCACACTGCTGTCTCATGGTCATCTTGTCATCCACCATGACACCAAGGTCCCTTTCTGCGGGGCTGATCTCCAGCAGGTCAACCCCTAATCTTTACTGGTGTCTGGAGTTACTCTTCCCCAAGTGCAGGATCCTGCACTTGCCCTTGTTGAACTTCATTAGATTTCTCACTGCCCGGTTTTCCAGTCTGTCCAGTTCCCTCTGGATGGCAGCACAGCCCTCAGGGCTATCAGCTATTCCTCCCAGTTGGGTATCATCAGCAAACTTGCTGAGGGAGCACTCCATGCCTTCATCCAGGTCATTAATGAATAAGTTGTACAGGAAATGTTCAGAGATTATTATGGCATTACTATGGTGCTACATTCTTCTCTAGTATATTCTTTTTCTCTAATGCATAGTAGTTTTATCATCTGGTTGAGCTGACTCACACAGCGAATTCCAAAATAATGAGGTTGGTGTGATACAAATCTCATACAACTCAGCCAGCCTTCTGAGTTACTGACAATACTGAGTCCTGACTTACCTGACAAATCTAAAAGGAAATGCTTTCTGTAATGATGAAAATATTTTAAATTGGCTCCATAAGACCACTTGCTTGTTGCATTTTGTTGAGGAAACGCAGGCTCTTAGAAAAACATTCATCTGGTCTAGCCTTGGAGGACTATTTCAAGAAAATTATTTAAGAAATAAGAATGTTTAGGGTTTCATATTACAAAACTCATTTGGTAGTTGCACCACAATTATGTTAGTTCTAAACTAATCCTGATTTCTTTTTTTCAGTGAGGATAATAGTGTGAATAGAAGAAAAATTATCTACCACAGTGCTGTTTATCATCTTTGCAAGTTTAACTATTCCTTCATTTTTCTGGTGGCCCACAACACAGAAGGAATTCCTATATAGATGACAGTGTTTTCTAAGTAGTAGGAGTCACACCTACTACAGTGTTGTATTTTCCCTTTCTAAGCTTCTTTCCTCAATATTTCTTTATGTTGTATTTTTTAAAATCCGCTTGAACTACGCTTGAACTAAGATAACACAGAAAGAAGTCAGCACCATTTCTTTTTAAAATACATGATTAAATGTATTTAATCATGTATTCTATTCCTCTTCTATTACAGAAGAGGAAAGATCATCCTGCAGCAACAAATCCATGATTTCTGCATGAATGCAATTAATTAAGCTCAAGTATGCACAATTTTACCAAAAGTTGGCTAAAAATAAAGTGGTTTTTTTTTGATGATAATGGTTTTGGGAAGCCTAGGGACATTCTGGTTTTGGGAACATTGGATCTGCATCTTTGCTTAGCCATACTTGTGAATTTTCAAGTCCTCTCTCTGAAATCCATAAGCACTATTGCCTTTCAAAGATGAAATTCCAGACAAGATACCCTCTTTCCTTTACAATAAAGGGAAAGAGAATAATGGAGAAAAGAGGGAAAAATGGACCCAACAAACGAGAAAGGAAAGGTAAAAGCTATCAGAAAAAAAATGGAGCAGGATATCCTAGAGCCATGAGTGAAAGGAATTATTTCTACATAACCTTATTTCTACATATGTGAGGTTATCCCTCACCTTGGTTTAATATAAATAGAACACTATTACCAATATATCCCAGCTCATAAACTTCCTTTAGAAAAACAGATGAAGCATTTTTTTTTTATCTTTGAGTAAGGGTAATCATCTCTGCAAATCAGCTCCGGTATAAGAAGCATGTAACTCAGTACTCCATTTCAGCAATGTATTCAGCTGAGATCCAGTATCACAAATTCAGTCACCAATAGGTTTTGATAGTTTTGGGGACAAAAAGTATTTTCTTAATCTACAGTGTGGGTAAACTGAGAGAAAAGTATATTTTCTCATTGTTTTCGATTAGTTAAAAACTTCCATTTTTTATATTATTTTTACTTTTATATCAATAGATCTATTTCACCCAAGAAACCAAAAAGGGAGGAACAGACGTATGTTGCAGGAGTATCTTGCAGCAACTTATACAACCCATTGTACAGTTAAAAATATACCTTGAAATATTTGATAGATTAATGATAGTTAACCTGTTTGTTTTCTTCTCAAAACTACCTGCAAGCTTTCTGCTGTTTCCCACTTCTGCTCATCCAGGCATTAAAATGTCAAATTTATTTTCAGACTTTTTCCCATAAGAAACTACATGTACTGCTATCAGCTCATCTGGGACATTTATTTTTCAGAAATATTCATCAGGCCCCTTTCATATTAGGCTCTTTAATGCACACTTGTAACAATTGGTATAATCTTTAGTTTCAGTTATAGCCTGAGTGCTCAGAAGAAGTGATAGATTTCAAATCATTCATTCATGGAGCTTTTTAACATTTTTAAGTCCTCAGATGGAATCCTCAGTTTATTGCAGTCCTCAGTTTATTGCAGATTAGGTATAAAATAAAATATTTTCTGGAAAATCTAGTTACTGCTGGAATTTGGAACTTTGAAAGAAATCAACAGTTTTTCATTGTCTCAATAGTGAATTGATTCTACACTGTTGACAAAACAGAGAAAAAATGATTTCTGGTGTGGTTCTACCAAATTAGCTTTTTACAGCGTCCCTTGAAGATAATTGCTACTATAAAAACATGTTAGTTATAAACATAAATGATAAAATTGACAGTGTGTGTCACACAAAGATTAAAATGTTTTGAGAAGAAAAAATATTGGAAATTCAGTTCCTTTTTATGAAATGGCTATGATGAGGTTGATATGGTTGGACGAGACTGATGTTAGCTGCAATTACAAATTACTTTAGCAGGAGTTATAAGGATGAAATTTCCCTTCTTAATGAATGTCTTAATACTTATTTTGCTCCATCTTCATTTATTTAGGACAGGATTAAGAGGAGAGTAGTTCATGTAGGACATTCAAGAAGACATCTAGAAGTTCTTTGTACTGAATGTAGCAGGTTTGTAATGCATTTCTAAAGGACTACACTAGTTCCCTGAGTCTGTCTTAACAAAAATCTGCAAGCTGACATCTATTCTACTTTTTTAAAAAATAAAAAAGTATAGCACATTTTTTTTTAAAAAGAAGAAAATAAAAGGAAAAAAAAAAGGCATTTTCTTTTTCCTGCAAAGCTAAAACTTGCAAGGATCCATTATCTAATAGAGCTACTTTCTGTTACAGTCATTTGGCTACCATGGTGACAGGTACTATAAAAAATACAGCTAACTCACTGGAGATTTTCAGTGTGATTATATGCATTGACATCTTCATAGTTTCATGTTTCTTCCACTTAGTCTTTCCTACTGTTAGAAATAATGTTTTGTCTTTAAGGAAAAGGAAAAAGGAAGAGAAAAAGATACTTTTTAGGGTGTGTGTGTGTAAGGGTAGATATATTTCAGTAGTAAATAACAGTGATAGTATTGATTAAAGTATTTATTGAATTATCCCTAAAACAAATGACCAATGCCATTGTAAACATGATAATAGGCACACGTGTGCATGTACCTGGCAGGTTATAACACACATCTTAGAAGACAGGGAGACTTATGAGAAAAACAGCTATTTCTTTAGGCCTGATGTCGTTTTCTGCATATGTATTATGGTTGGTAAGAGCAGCTGGCAATACACACTTACTTACAATACTATAATCTTTCTTTCTTACATCTTCCCCAGGAACTCAAGTTGAAGAATCAACCAGAACCAGATACCATGTATAACATAGTGTTAGTCAAAGAAATAATTGTGAAAGAATGTAAAATAATGGTGATTGCTATTTTGTTGAGAGAGCAAAGTATTGCAAACTCAGAATTTCCCAGGAAAGAAACTAGAGAATAAACATGAACATGTTTTCCTTGGCTTCCTCTGTTACAGATAAATGTAAGCAGTTTCTACTGATTCCTGTTGGTTATGTTTTCTGGAGAAAAACCCACAAAATTGAAATGAAAAGAAACACTAATTTGCAGGAATCTGCCTTGTTTGAATAGTGGAGGCCAGAACAATGAGATTAGGAAAAAGAACTTGTTCATACCTGAGTAATCTATATTGCCTTGTTATTCAATCTTTCGTATCTGGCAGTGAAGTGGAATGGTCTTGTCTATATTTTTTATTACAAGTACTTGTGATGGTTGGAATAATCATTCTGAAAGAGCAAGTAGATATCACAGACAATTCCAAAACACCTAAAACATGTAAAAATGCAAAGGCCTTTAGTAGCTGATTAGCTGAATTTCCTTTCAGCTCTAAAGCTCCTTTAATTATTATATGACCTACAAACAATGTATATCTCCAAAGATTTTGGAGAAAATATGCAAAGGTTTTCAGTGAGGAAGATTTCCATAGGAGCAGAGAGAAAAAGGTTTAGCCAGAGCAGGCAATATAACAAGTGAACAACAAATGAATTTAGCTGCTTTGCATGAGCATTTGTTGTAATCTGGGGCATTTTAGGGTTTCTGAAGCATCTGGATGAGGCTGGCAGATAAAAGAAAGAACCTTTGAGGGTTATGCTCCCTTCTGAAGCTGCATGTGGAGGCCAAGTGTGATACTGTCAGGCATTTCAAATGTCACAAGACATGTGGGAAACTAAATCAAGTTTCTAAGACAAGGAAAAATTCCATAGTGATGGTTTTTGAGGGGAACTGGGATCAAGGAGAGACTGGTGAGATTAGGAGAGTTTATACAAAGAAAACATCCCAATAAGTAGCTTTTTAAACATAAATGAAAACTCAGAAGAATTTGACATCCATCTCTTTTATAAAACCCAGCCATTATTTCAGGTTCTTGTTGAACTTACCTGAACATTAATACAGAATATTGTCATTTAATCTATTCAAATATTTTTACACAAATGTGTTTGCAAATTTCATCCAAAATGTGTGTGGAGGGGAAATAAAAAGATATTTATGATGGAGCTATGACAGTTTAAGGTTCCTGTGAAAGAAGCACACTAAGTAACACTCTAGCATTACTACTGCATAGAAAGAAATCCAAAATCGAGGTCAGGACAGTCAATCAAATAGCAGGTTGCTGTAGTTCTGACACTTTGCTTGGGATTAAGTTTGTACTCAGGCAGCAGCTGACACTTCATTATACAGGAAACAGTATTCATCTGTTATATAGCAAACTGAGCTCTTAGAACAGCATCTCCAGGGTTGGAGTTGTATTGCCTGGATCCATCAGGAGGGTTCCGCGTTGAGCAAGTGGTGCGGCTGGGGTTGGCACTGCTGCAGCATCATGGGGCAGTGGGGCCAGGGTAGTAGGAACAGAAGGCAGTTTTAGAATCTCTTTAGGCTTTTCCCTCTATAGACACAGGTGGAATTTTCATTTAAGGTCTTTAAGGCCCATGCTTTGATAAATGCAATGAAAAAATGCACCAGGCAATGGAGCCTTTAAATAGGCTCTAACTATGAATTAAAGCATATTTTAAATAAGAAATAAATGGTCATCTATGAATGCCTGTCTCTGCACTTTCCATTGGTTTGCATATACTTAACATTTTTGCAATTCAGTGGGGAAAGGTCCAGAGAAGGAAATACTATCAAATGATTAAACTGCTGCTATTCAACTTATCAATTTCTTTTCTTGTCTCTGGCATATTTTGTAAATTTGAATGGGATTCATTTCACCTAATTTCTGAAGTTACAGGGTAGTTATCTTCATGTAAACTGTTATTTCAACTTTTTAGCCAGTAGCGAGAGGAAGATCTATAACAGAATTCATCTACACAGATGTATTAAAGGTTAATATTAATAATTAATGTTAAGTAAACTATATTCTAGAATTGCGGTTTTTAGCTATATATTGAAAAGTGGTCTAAATAATGTAGTCATTTAAGAATGGGTGAAATGAATCTCATTCAGTTAAACAACTTAGTATTTGTTCCTCAGTTTTCTGTCTGGAAAAAAGAATACCTCAGAGAAGCTGATGGAAGAATGATACATTCACTCATAGATACATGGTGCACAAATAATTCCCTAATTTCAATTGAAGCCTGCTATTCTTCAAGACAAACCACTGGGAGGAAAATTATTCTGGTTCATCAGTGGTCTTCTTGTGTGTCCCATGAGACTCCAAATACAGAGGCAAAGGAAGTTCTCACCAAAAAGGACCCCTTCTGCACACATTATTGCTAACACTGACATATCCAACTGCACTATGACAATGCTAAATCCATGCAAGTATAAATTTCCTGGTTGAGTATGTGGGTATTTGGTATAGAACCACCAATCCTTAGTTTCCATTTGCATGCCCATAATTTAGAGTTCTAAAACGAGTGAGGTGAGATCTGTTCCTTCTTAAGAATATGTTTCTGCTTCCACTGCTATTTTTGCAAGAAACCTTGGAATTATTAACATGACTATATCTACTGTTACAATGGAATTCCTCTTGCTGAAGCTGGGGTGTTTCCAAGGTTTTACAAAGCTGCTCGCGCCATATGTAACAAGGTATAAAAGTCACTCTATTTCATTGCAATATCATTTGTTTCCACAGGCACATCTCCAGCTGTCTCCTTCAGTATTGTGCCATGCTTCTTTCTGTACTGAAGAGTTTTCTTGCTGCAGCTTTTGCAGGAGATGCAGTGTTAAGCTTGTAATAGACTGATTTTTATTTTCAGTCTCAGCATGCAGCTTAAAGAAACTGATAAAAGCTTGAGCTCAGTATTCGTCAATGTTGAAATAAACTATTAGTTTTCTCAAGATCACAGAAGGAAAAATCCCTGAAATACTAACATGTAAGATATCCAATTACATTTCAGCAAAGCATTCATGTGTTTCCAAAAACTAAACACCCAAATATCTGCTCTCTTGAGCATTGCCTTATATAACTTTAACTCTGAAGATATGTCCTCTCCTTTCAACCTACACAAAGTTTAGCTAAAATGATCATTCACGCTTGGCTTTTTTTCTTGGTACAAACACCCATCACATACAAAAGTGCAAAGCAGTCTTGACAAACCAATAAAAGCAAAAATAAATGGAACTGATATATGATCAAGGGGTTTCTTCCTTTGAACTTTTGACAGCTATTTAAAATTGTTCTTTTTAATAACATTTACTGATTATCATTAAACACATTATAAGACATCACAGTACTAAGTGTAAAGGCCTGAACTTGGTTAAAGTTCAACCCACAGAAATGAAATGATTAAAGAACAACAGCAGCAATGCACACAAATATGTTCTCAAAGGTGCTTTTTTTTTATTTTTGCAATCAGTAAGTATAATTTCCTATTTCCCTTAAATATGCTACAATATCAAAGAAGCAGGCATTCTTAAAAATTTTGTAATTACTTACCATTTAATTTTTTCAATGGTTTTCATTTTTTTACCATTTAAAATTTTTTAATTACCATTTAATTATATACTACTAGAGATTTTAGGTGCTTTTTATACGACAAGATTTAGAATTGTAGTAGTTGTGAAAGAATATCTGTAAGAAAGAATAGCTGTATAGTTCTAGCACTGCTTCAATAACATCAGAAAACCTACAGCGAACCTTTGTCTCCACAGAAAGAATATACAGAAAAATACCAAGCATGCCAAGTGGAAGTAAAGAACTTAAATTAAACTTAATTCACTACCAGGAACAAAGCCCAGGAAAAATAAAGAATACAAAGTACTGTTGGAAATAAGGACACTGGATTTCCTACCAGGATTGGTTAATTGACTCATATGTGAGAAGATGTGATCCTTGATTAATATATTTCAGTGACTGAGACATTTAAAGAGAATCGTATTTTAGCTTTTGTTTTTCATTTTTTTCGTTTACACAGATGCATATTTTCCCAAACAAAAGAACTAAACACTTCTGAAAGCTTTGCCCAGTTCTCAGATTGGGTTGAACTTGGGTAGTAGTTGGAGAAGTTGAATGTAGAAAATAGAGTAGATAGCCACATCCATACACACACTCTCTCACACACACAGATTGCATTAGTGAAGCTTAAAGTGCTGAGTTTTCCATTTTGATTAAGGCTAGTCAGTTGTAAGGAAAGAGAATATACATCTTCAAATATCATGTCATGGCTTCTGACAATTTTTTTAATTGAATATTACTGAAATCTCTAACTTATGAATATTTTATCCCAGATTTAATATCTAACACGTCTAACAATTGGGACAGCTAATGAAGCTGTCATCCAATTTTTGCAAGAAGTGAAAGAAAAACAAAAAGTACTTACAGAAAAAAATCTTTTTTGGAAAAGATGTATTTATCAAACATCATTTGCCTTAAGCAGCAACAGTGTTAACCATGATCTTGTCTCATAATGTAAACTGCTATCAAGCAATAAATTATAGGGAAGCCTGTGTAGGGAACTGAGTTTAACAACTGTATATATCTTTTCTCTAATTTTCTATCTTTCTCTCTCACTTTGTAAAACTCAAAAGGAAAACATATTCTTACAGTAAAAAAAAAAGTAGAAAAAGTTGAATTTATTGCAAAATGAATAGGAAAAATAAAGAGGAAAAAGACCAAGAAGATCTTAAGGTTCTCATTATTGTGAAAGTATTCATAAAATACTAGTACTAGCTACAGATATATACATCAATTCTGTTGAAGAGTACAGAGTAGAGAGTTATTGCTTCATATATAGAAAAACAGTAAAATGTGAAGAAAATTAGACACTAGGTCAACTTTTTAGTATGTGGTAAATAAATATTGTTCATTCAGATTACTTTAGATGCATTATGCAGATGAAATATAAATAGAATATGTCCAAAAATATTCTGCTTTCAAACTACTGAAAGAAAACATTTTTTTCCTTGTTGCAATGTCATTACAAACATAGCATGCACTTTATTAGAACTGATCTATAAAGCTATCATGAAAAAGTTGATTTTAAATTTAAGAAAAAAGTCAGTAATATATTTTCCCAAAGAAAAAGAAGACGGGCAGGCTTTTTTTTGCTTTGAGGATTCAGTAGTTTTTTATTCTGTTCAGCTATAACAATGCTGATCATTGCTGTAATATAATTTGCTTTCCATTCAACATTTATATCTGCAGGAACATGTCTATATATGTTACTTTAAAATTAAGGAATTTTCAAAATCTAAGGTTACATAGGACTTCAACATGAAGAAAGTCTATACACAAATCTAGTGAAAAGATGATGCTATGGGAGATAAGTTAAGTAGTCCTACTCCATAGTTTGTACGGACCAGCTAAATATTATGTCAGGTTTTTAGCCTAGTTCATGGAAAATCAATGCAAGTATGGTTCTCAAGATTCCTCATCTAATCTCTGAAAAATTTAGTGAAGGAACTGTCATGTTTGGTTGGCTCTAATTGTTAGTAAATAGTAGGGAAAAAAATACTAGTCATGTGGAGGTAAATATTTCATTGCTGTTGCTACGGACACTTTTGAAGTTTTCTCTCTCTTATCAGATGTCTGCAAAATAAAAGAGGTATAAAGAATTCTCCATTTTTCCTCATGTGGTATTTCAGCAAAACAATTAGGGCTACAATCTAGAAAGCATTGTAAACAAGTTCTCTTTAACTTCGGGATATACAATTCAGTGCAGAATGAGGCCCCCAGTATTCAGATGGAATGAGAGGAAGACACATAATAATAAATAGCAGCATTATAAATAAATCCAGAGATTTTTCTTCACTTTTTAAATGGGGGATTTGAACAAGGCCTGACTTGAACCTCAATTTCAGACAGGATTGGACTTTTAACAACCGAGATATATTATCATTTGATACATATTTCAGAGCCCATGGAAAAGGGTGCCTATGTTCTTTGATACTCCTGATGTCTACAACAAACTCACCATCCTTAATCTACTGATTATTGGAAACTGGAATGAGAAGAACAGCAGAGGAGAGGAGAGGAGAGGAGAGGAGAGGAGAGGAGAGGAGAGGAGAGGAGAGGAGAGGAGAGGAGAGGAGAGGAG
>JAUBOD010000001.1:15336054-15365214 GCA_032353885.1 Nothura maculosa
TCTGCAGGAACCTACTGGACTGTCTGTTCCTGGCTATATGATTTTCCCAGCAGATATCTGGGTGGTTGAAGTCCCCCCGGGAGGACCAGGGCCTGTGATTGGGAGTTGTAGGTTTTTTGTAGCATCAAGTTGTTTCTCTAATACTGTAAAAATAGATTTCTATGTAGAAAATGAGATTATTTCTAGAAAGAATCAACTGGTGAGATTTTTCAGATTTTAATTCCCATGTAAAGCTTCTCACTCTTTACATCCTTTCTCTTACTTTGCAATGAAATTAATAACATCTTCAGCTTGTAAATCTTACAGTAATTTTGTTTTCCATATGTGCACTGACTAAGTAGTAGAAATCTGAAAACTCATTAATGGGTGCTGAATGCTAAGGACATTCTGCTTCTTGATAGAGTTGTTTTAACAATTCTACAATTTAATAATTTAAAATAAAGCCTTTTATTTTGGGAGTTTACACAGTATATTTTTTGTATGTGTCAGAAAAACACATCTGAGGTATACAGTGCATGTTCTTGCCATTTTAAATCTGCATCAATAGCCTTAATCAGAAGAAAAAACATGTTTCTTCAGCAGGGTACTGATACAAAGGGATTAGTGGATCAACTTTGTCAATGGACTTCCTTAAGTATTACCTTTGATACTACTGAGATTTATTATTAACGTGCTGTGAAGTTTCCTTATCACCATATTATCTTATTTCTTAAAACTTGCAACCTTATATTATGTTTATCGTTATATAATGTCTCATTTAGATCTTGTTAAAATTATTTTCTATATTCACTTATTTGATTTAAATTAGCTGTTGCGTTACTTTTATCAGCATAAGGAGGCATAATTTGGCTGGTACATGCCTTGGGGCTTACTCATTATGGCTAAAGATAACAAGTATTGTAACTTGGGGATTTAATAGATATACGTATCACTGTGAGATTTTTCTGTTTCCTTTTTTATATACCAAAATTTCTAACTGAAGATAGGTGCATAATACATTAATCTATATTTTGAAAAAGATAGTATGTAACATAGCTTCTTTGAAATACTATGAAAACAAACACCAGTTGCCTTTCAAATAAGCTCGTCCATCCCACAAATGGTATAGCAATAGAGGTTTACAACAGAAGCTATGTTAATAATTTCTCTCAAGCTCCATCACTTTTAGTTGCAAGTAGATGTCAAAAAGAAATATCTTTTTTTGGCAGAGTAGAGAAATGGAAATCTATCTCAGAATCCTAGAAAGAAACCTCGGGAGATTATATAGTCCAGCTCCCCAAGCTCAAGAAGGGTCACCACATTGCACAGGATTGTGTGCAGACATCATTGAAGCATGAAGACTCCACAGACTCTCTGGGCAAACTGTTCACTGACAGGTATGTAAACAACCAAAATGTAGACATTTACAAATCAGAGGGTGAATCTTACTCAGTAGTGTTACAGCCATAGCAATTTTCTCTTCCAAAGTGAAGAGTTATTTATCTCCATCTATGTATTCTTGCTCAGGCATAAAGAAGAAAATGGACTCTAATAAGAAAGACTTTCTCCTGAAGATACAGGCATTTAATTCAGGTCCTTGTAAAACTAAAAGGTAACTAGAGTTAAGATTAGTTATACTTAAAATAAAGGAAAGAGTGATGAGTGAAGACCTGCAGTTTAATGTTTATTAGGAAAAATACATGTAATAAGGGCAAAATGGTTAAATGAGAGATGGGAATCAGAAGGGCCAAGTAAGTCAATTTTCCATTTTTTTCTAAAATTGTGCTACTTGTTTCCCTTTTTGTCCATAATAAACTTATTAGAAAATGATGATTAAATATGCATCCAAGTTCTGTTAAATATCACTACAGAACACTACAGAAATATGAAACACTTTCATTGTGATCTGTGCTGGTAAATTTATAGTGTGGTTATATATTTTAAAACTATTGCCACATATGCCCCCAAATCTCAGTATGGACATTAATTAGTGAGAGAATTAACTTGCAAATAGTAGACCACTGAATGCTTCTGAAGCAAGCTTCACTGAAATTGTGACTCTTCCCTGTGTGTTTTGAAATCTTATTTTTTAAAATATAAAAGTAAATGTATTAATGCCTAATAGAAAGGTAAAACCAAAAATGCTTTATTATTACAGAAGTGCACCTTCCGAAAGGTGACTAAAATCCTAATGTTTATCATGTGCAGCCAGTTCTTAGATTGGAGCATCTCTCCAATGAATTCAATATAACTGCACAAATTTCTAGAGAACCTCAATCCAGGCATATATGAAGCGTAGAAATTTGGGGATTTGTTTTGAGGATGCACATTTATTTTCATGTATTCTCTTAAGTAACAGGAACATATACGCTTGAAGAAAAAGACATTAATCACTAGTTTCTAATACTCGTGGTTCTAATGTGTTACAGTAATTTTTTTTAATGTAAGCTTAATTTTAAAATGTGTGTTTTTTATTATAATCATGTTTATAATAAGCAAAATATTCCTTTTCTCACGATTCTTCATTATTAGGTTGAAACAATTGGTTTAGGTTAGTGCATTAACAACTGAAATAGAAAATTTGGTCCATTACGTTTACTTCTGTTGATTTTATGGTGTCTACATATTTGTTATTTACCAAATCATATTGTCATTGAAATGTATATTAAGTGTCATCCTATCTCAATTTCTTGTGTGAACTGAGAAGTAACATATAATGTATTAAGAATATAGGCAAAAAGAAAAAAAATGAATAAATCATCTTGAAAGGAATTAATTTGCTTTAACATTTCATATAATTTCAAAATATTTTATTGCATGTAATAATAAATATGAAAAAATTCAAATATCATAAATCCAACTCTTTCTTAGACTTGGATGGCCTGGAAATGCTTAATTTGTCACATATTGATTGGACAACTTGAAAAGAAAAAGAAATTGAATAAATGACTACTATAAGAGTTATATTTTCATCAAAAGGACAGTACATGCCAATTCTGTTAAGATCTGTCCTAAATGTTCTGTAAGTAAATCCTTTACAGAATGAAATCCATTTCCACTGATTTTCCACAAAACAATCAATACCTCCTTTAGGTTTTATGTCTGCATTATGATATATAGCTAAATTGACTAATCCATTATTCTTCTTTTGCTGTTGCTCAGATATCTTTCTAAAAATGCCCACAGCACTGCTTTTGCTAAATAAAACTAAAGAGAAGAGTTAATCTGAGGACTAAGAATATGTACTGTGTATTGCAGCTTTGGGGATTTTTTTTTTAGCCTTATTTTTTTAAGTTTTTTATTTTCATTCTAGATTCAGTTTTGTTTACCACAAATTATAGAAATTGGAACCAGAATTCTAAGCTGCAGAATTCAAAGTTTAGCTGAGTGTGCTTACAATTGGATTCAAAATTCAGAGTATAGGCTTCTCTTCTGACTGAAACTTTGGTGTTTTTTGAACCATGGCTAACTTCAAATAGAAATACTAAAATGTCCCAGCATAGTCAGTAGCTGACATTTCATTACTCTTTTGAGGTAGCTAGGTTGTACCTTTTCCTTGTGCTCCTGCACAATCAAGTTATATAAAGCTTGGCTCTATCAGCAACTTTTACGGCAATGCTCAGGGGCAAATCCATTTCTTTGGAGGACTGATACAAACAGTTTCTCTGCACATTCCTACTGGAGCAAGCCCATGGAGAGATGGAAGCAGCTGGGTTTGTATTTCTGCTAGACTTACAGAACAGATCAGTACTGAGCCATGGAGTTATGACGATGTCCAGAAACATGACTCTAAGTGGCTAAAGAGATTTAAATTTAAGCAGATACCTAACAAGATTATTCATCTCTGCTTTTGTGAAGCACTTAGCTGAGTTATAATTTACTGTTATCTCAATTTCATCAACCCTTCCTTAAATGCTTACATCAGCCACTTTTTTGATTTAGCCATTAGTGACAGACTGATTCCAAGCTATCAGTTAAATTCATCCAAGGGCTGCAATGGCTTCTGCAGTTGCAGAAGGGCATTTTGACAGATGATTGTAGCTTGAGGGCAGGTTGCAGAAAGTCAGCTTTCTTCTCCAAAGCAGCCTGGGATTCCACATTAAGGCAGTCACCACTTACTTCAATTCCAGGCCATGCTACTAGATAATCTTCTCCGGCAGCGCTATTCTGGACTCAAGGGAGAGAGGTATGCAGCCTAACTAGGGATACATTCCACATTTCCCTGCATCAGCAAAGCTAGAGTGCTATTCTCATTTTTCTTCTTCCTGCAAATAATTTGTCTCACATAACTATCTTTGGAATACCTAGAGAAAATAGTTTTCCATGAGTTGCATGTGATTGATTGACAGAATTTCAAACAATAATGTACTAAAGAATGTTTATTTCTTGGCATTTAAAAGTCAAGAGAATTCTCAGTAAAATAGACTGTTTTCTTCTAGGTCTGAGTTAGAAAACAGCTGTGGCAGGATACACAGAAGCATATGCATTTTTTTTGTCTTTCTGTCAAGCAAAAAGCAATTACATCTTCTCCTAATTGCCAAAAATGACGGGTTTTTTTGTTTTTTTTTAAGAACTGATGTATGTAAAGTGTATCTGGAAAGTTGCTGCTAAACTGCTGATGAAGGTAAAAAAATGTATTAGTGATGTTGTGATAAACTGCTTGTTTGGAATGCACAGGAAGAAAAAATAGTTTGGGAAATATATGTGTCTTGTGTATGAGAGAGTTCCTTTTGCTCCAGCTGAGAAGTGATAACCTGTTTGAAAAATATAGTCAGCCCTACTGACACTAAGTCACAAAATGGTTTCTGATCAAATTCTGTTTTCATTTCTTTTCTGCTCTGTTCATGCATGGGAATTACTGCAAAGAGTATATAGCAGTTGGCCCTGATAGACCATACTGTAACACTGTGTTCACAGGAATGGAAATAATTTACACTTTCATTCCTTGCAATTATGGGTCTACTAATAAAATATTGATGTGTTGTCACATGTAGTAGCAATCATCCTAAAAAAAATATCTTGATGTATTTAATTACTAAACACACATCACCACCTTCTCCAGGGTACATCTTACATTCAGTACTGGCACATTCAATACTGCACAGCCACCCAGGGGAATGGCAAAGCTTTGACCAAAAACATTGGAGGAATCTCAAATGCTTAAAAAGTACTGTGATAACATTATCTCTTTAAAATGGAAGAAATAGTCAAAGACTCTCTCTGCTTATCTTCCTAGTGTTAAAAACCTGCACTAGTACTGGCTAGCTAACCCAGTTTACATAGGTAAGGCATTAAATAAAATGTACTCCTGAAATCACATTCCAGGACTTATGGTTATGCATGCTTTAAGCTTATTTTTTATGGGAAAGGAACTATAATCCCACTAAACTAAAGCTTTTTGATGTAAACAATTTCAAATCAAAATAACCCAAAGTCTTCAGAATTTGGTGGTGCAATAGTGGAAAGGACAAAGCATTAGTTCAGAATTCATGTTACAAATGATAAGGGAAGGAATTTGGAGTATGTTCATTTAAGATGGCAACATAATAGTGTAAAGGGCCAAGGCCAAAAAAAAAAAAGTAAAAATATTTATGCTTTGTTAACAGAATTGATAAAGACAGAAAAGCACTGGAAAAAGACTGGAGAAACAAATATAGCAATATTTGCTCTTACATTTATATGTAGGTCCTTTTTGCTTGTTTGTTTGTTTGTTTAGTTTTTTTCCTAAGGACAGCACATCCTTTTTCAACACAATATTGCATAACAGGAAAGTAAAATGAATGACCCCTCTAGAGCAGCAAATGTCTGCTCTAATCTATTTAGAATTCAGTGAAAGATCATTCAAAAAAAATCTATATGGAACAGCCATCATCTAATTTGGACAAGCAAAAAGCTTGGCCCACACTGGTGGAACTCGCACTGCACAATAGTAATTAATATAGTGTGGTTCTATCGTATCACACGATGATCCAGATATAGAGCACAACAGACAAGTAAGCAGCAGGATATATAAAGTAAAATAATTCAGTAAAAAAGAATGACCAACACAGTCACTACAGTTGATAGAACATTTTTGAAAGATGGATCAGAAAGTTGCTCTTTTTATAATAACATGAAAAATGGCTTTGTAGGTCAAAAACTGAGATGCAGGTAGAATAAAAAAAAAATAATTAATTTTTATGTAGGGTCTTCAAATGCTGATGACAATCAGGACTTTCTCTTCATGCTTTCATTTTGATCCATCACATGTATGATCACATATTTGTGACATAAACTTACTTTTTTGTGCTGTAGGACACAACACTTAATGTGGCAGTGCAGTGTTATTAGTGTAGCAGAGTTCCACATACATGATTATTTTGTAATTATAACATTTGTTATAATCTTTGTTATAACAAAATTTTCTTACAAATTGTATTAATAATATTTTACATTTAAAAGACGGAAAATGTGAATCTCTAAAGCATACTTTGCAATCCTTTTCTGTCTTTTATAGACAGCTAGAATATTGGTAATATCCTTGCAACAAGCTTTATTAAAATTTTCTGCAGTCTGATTGCAAATAATCAATACTTCTTAGACATCTTTCCTGCTCCCACTGAACACAGCACGCACAATAGCTGTAACACAAAAGATATTTGCAGACAAATTGAATGAAGTGAGGCATATCAAGAAAGTTCTGTTTGGTAAGAAAAGCCAAATAAATTACTATTTATCTTTTTGCTCTATTTATCAAAAGAAGAAGCAACAAAAACTTAATAACATTATCTTTGCATATGATCACTCTTCCTGTCTACATAACATATAAGCTTTAGAAAAGTTAGAGGCATAGACCATAAAATAGACCTGTTGACTGACTCAAAATGAGAGTAGAGGTGATAAGCTGAATAATATGTTGCAGTTCTGTGACTTTTCCTGTTTTTCCAGTTTTTCCTGATTTTCTCTAACTTCTTTAATGAATAAATTTTTATTCATTAGGATTTTATGGCCCACTTTAATCCTACTGATAATTCATTTTTAGATATATTAGAATTTTAGAAGTAGGTTCATAGAAGATGGTCAGGTTAGTATCTGAAGAATCTGTCTCATCTGAATTTAGAGAATTTGGACATTATGAGTTCAGCCAGAAGTACAAACTTAGCTGTCATAATACTGCTGACTATATTTTGGTTCATTCAGTTTCAGAAAAAAAATGCTGGTTTCACCAGTTTAAGTGTAGAATTGCCTCATTAACTTTAATCGGGTTATTTCAGGAATACCAGTTTTGAGTAATGATACATCATCTAGTCATAGTCATTTGTTCATTTTTCTGTCTCACCTGAAGATGCCTTTGCCATAACCATACTAACATAAATCAAAATCAGCAATACCTGTCTTTTCTCTTTTAAGAAGGAACCAACTTGATTTACCTAAGAAAATATCAAAGTCCTTATCATATCACACCATAAATTATGTCAGAAAATTATTTCAGAAAAAGTATTTCTCTATAGTTTAGCAAAGCTACTTTGACACAATCCTGTGTCACGTGCTCTAGGTGACTCTGCATGCACATGGGGTTGGACTAGATGATCTCTAATGGTGTCTTCCAACCTTGAGGATTCTATGATTAATTTGTCTTTGAACCAAATGTAAAGTTGCCAATTTACAATCAAAACATGTATGAGTTCTAAGTGTTTCTTTTAAAAGCAAAATACATGAGGCTTCCCAAAGTCAGTGTATGCCAGGAACTTGAGATCACCAAAGGCCACACTGTTCCTGGACAGCCTCCTGTGGTGCCTCCCCATCCTGCCCAGACACTGGACCCCACGGGACAGGGTCCAGCCCAGCAGATACTGAGGCTGGGGCACGTAATGTGTACCTAAGGTTGCCACTATAATTCATGCTTTTTGTTTTGATTTGTTTTCTCCTTTGCCTTTCTTTGTTTTGAGGTAGATTTCCATCTTGCTAAATCCAGTCCAGACCCTAGAATGCTTTCTTGTACTCTGAGACAGCAGAGAAATATCTCTTCTGATCTGCTAGTGAGCCTGCCAAGCAAAATGGAAGGTAGTGCAATGAAAGGGTGATCTTACAAGACAACAGCAGAGGAAAGACTCATGTTCCAAGTTTGACTGCAAAGAAAGTTCCTTCCTGGTGGGAAATGAGAAGAAAGATAAATCCCAATGATAAAACACTGAACAAGGAGGCAGCAAAAACAGCTTAAAAAATATCCAGATGCACCAAATTCCTGGCACTTCCTGATACATCTCAGAAGTTTTCTGGTCTATATTGTTCTAAAGAATTCAACATTTTCAGATATGTTATTCTGTTCAATGGCTTTCTGTGAGGGTAGAACTCATAATTTGGGATCATTCAAGTCTGGGTTTGCTATATGCAAGGCTTCTGGCTCCTGAGGAGAGGACTGCATTAGAGCTGGACACTGCTTTACTCCTAGTTGATCCTCTCCTGAAGAATTAGATCCTTGTTTGAACACTACATTAATGGAGAAAAATATAGATACAACTTGAAAAAGTCTATAAACATATTTATGGGAGTTCTGTCAAAATCAGTTCATCAACATGTCCATCTAGTTCTTGAAATGACCAGAAAGGACTGCCTCTGCTGGCACTACTGCTGACTAAATCTGAAGTTCCAGGAAAGGTAAAAATTTAGATCTTATTATGCACTTTTTTTTTTTTTTTAAGCTGCAAGTCTCCTATGTTTCTTAGTATGTGATAATTGCAGTCCTCTTAGAACAGCCATTTGAGCAGCCAGTCTGTCTTCATCAGAAGCACTAGAAATACAAATATGTATCTCCCTATAATCTTCCAGTGGCATTTGCCACAGATATTTCTCTCCAAATAAAGACAGAAATGTAATTTGCAGGCCTTTTGAATATGATAATGCTTTTGGACATCCCTCTTGTTGAGTACTGCCTCCTGTGATACACTTCTAAACAGAAAGTTAGCATCACTGAAGAATGTTCTTCCATTATTCTGCTTCATATAGCATTAACAAAAATGATGGATCATTATCAAACACAATGACTTATGTTCAAGGAAACATAAAGCAGGGATAGTCATGTGGAATGAAGCCTTAAACAAAACAAGGTTGTCAGTCAAGGGCTTTGCTGTGAATAAGGGAAAGAGAGTACTTCTACTATCATCCTGAAAAGTACCATTTGGGAAATAGTTTGAGACTTTCTGGTCTCTTACAATGGCACATTTAATGTGATTAGGTTTAAAACTCCTGAGTTTAATAACCATTATTGGAAAAGTACCTCGCCTCCCATTCTATATGCAATCAGATGAAAGATTAACAGTACTTACCATATATTATTCAATATTTCTACTGAATACATTTTCATGACTAAGCTTTTCAAAATTCATTGTGAAATTATGTTCTTGTTCCCCAACTCACAGGGCATTAATTGCTGCCATGGAGGTTTTCTTATCATGTTTTACTCTACATTCTTCAGTGGGCTTTTTTCTCCACCAGCTTTTATTGCACTGGGAATAGCAACACTTAAAAATGACAGCACTGCTTAGCCTGCCTTTCTCGGCTTGGCGATTGCCAACTGCCAACAAGGCACAATTTATTAAGTTCTCTTATGAGAAAAACAGTATCACACCTTCAGACAATAATTCAGGCTTTCTATATGAAAGTATTTATGCTAACTGTGGTCCAAATAAAGATACTTACAAAGCCATTTTGTGTAGTCTATAAGTCAAGTATCTGCTGTTAAACCATTTACTTACAAAAGCAAAAATTTTAAGAATAGATTCAAAAAGACAAAGGGAAAAAGAAATCTGAATTTTATTTATTGTTCCTATTGTTTAGCTCCAGATCATTAGCAATTTTCTTGTCATTTAGTTTTTGATTACTAGTCTTTCACTGTAAAGATAAACTAGAAAAAGAGAAGGGAAAAAAAAGTTTTCTGAAAAGGAAGAGTCTGGTCATGCAATTACTTGTTTCATATGTGTACATCATATATACATCATCAGCTCACATAAAATATACCGGTCTTCAATAACATCACATTCATAAATATCTGACAAGTAATCAATAAATGACTGTAAGTAGCTAAGTACAGTTATGACTATCATGAATATTACATATTTCTATTGGAATAAGTAATGAGTCCTGTTTGGGTATTTGATATTGTATTTATGAACAATAGGACCCCACTTCCATTCTTTCATCGTTTAATGATAATTTTGCCCTCTTCCATTATTTCATTCCTTAAAATTCATATATAAATGTCATGTTTAGTACAAAATGTGGCACACAATATATCATGTTCATGTGAGATGGAAAAAAGATCCTAATTTGCCTTCTTCGGACAGTTGTTTATTTGCTTACTCAGCAACATTTTTAGTGTTTGAGTTTCAAAATTAAGACATCGTCTAAAGAAACAGTGTGCAGGTGGCCCTAAGCTGAGATTGCTTGAAGAAAATTCATGCCCTTTTCTTACTAACAACAAGGGAATTGAGTCAGTCAGGTTATGGAATAAGTAATGTTTTTCTAACACATGCTGTAATGATTAATGAATTGCTCTAAAGTATTTTTGACCTACACAAGGTGTCTGTAATGGTGGAGTACAAGGATAAAAAAGATAAAACCAAAACCAAAACAAACAAACAAGTTAAAAATACAAAAGCATTAATTTTCCATGCATAAAACTTCTCTAATAGAATAAAGAGTGCCAATTATCAAAAATCTTTTGGAACAGTATAGAGTAAAAAATCACTACCTTTTCTTGCTTTTCTAAGGAAAAATGCTTTATAAAAATATTTTGAATAGTTTGAAATAGTTAAATTTCAAAAGTGTGTAATAATCAACAGAAAAGTTGGTAGAAATCTCCCATGGTAGAAATTATCTGAGATATGAGAAAGATATAAACCCTTAGAGGAAGAGCTGTAGAGCAAGGACTACAATTCATTGTGTCTACAATCTGTGCAAATGCTCCAGAACTAAAAGATCTTGAGAAAAAAATATCACCACTTTTATGGTGTAGTATTTCTTAACCTGATCTGGTATGTTCATATAAATCACATTTCATCACATGAATTAAGCTAAAAGTGTCTTCATTTCTTTTCAATGACTGTAAGGGGAGAATGGCATTGCAGAAATGCAGAGATAGGTCAGACTGCCATCCAGGTAAATACAATAATTACAAGTGGGTTTTTTTCCCTCATTTGGTTTGGATTATAGATATTAATGTCTCTGTAATGGATTATTTAAACAAATAGAGATTTTAAACAAATAGAGATTTAAACAAATAGAGATTCTGGGAACCACAATTTTTGTTCTCCATACAAGGAATCAGACTCATATTATCTCCAGAGAATCTAGCCCGGATACCTAACTAAATCATCTCATAAACAGCGAAAAATTAATTGCCAGAAATAATGTCTTAGGCCACTTTTTAGTGTCATTTCTTTCTTTTTAATACTGAACACACATTATTACAAGTGATTGAAATTCAGCACACAAAATATTGACTTGAAATGGCACATATTCCCTGCCCAGCTGTTCTACTAGCAGGGCAAATACCACAAACAAACACAAACAAAAAACAATTTTTAAGCTTGTCAATTTGGCATAAAAGCTACATTGTCTAATAACAATCTGCTAACGGATAGATTCCAATTAATTTCTCATATTAATTATATTTAACAATCTAATGGGCAATCTATATACACTATTTTATGTGTGTTTATATATATACACACATACATAAAATATGTAAATATACATGAGAGACAATAGGCACACAGTTGCTTACACTCCGGCTGTGCTTTTACAATGTGAAAAGTTCAGCAGCAATGTTGACTTATCGGTACAAATCCATAGACTTCCAATCTTGCATCTAAAGCTCCTTTGCAGCTGCACCTGCATAGCTTTGGTTGGTCCCAGGATTCCTGAAGCTGGAAAACTTGCCAAAAAATGTGTTTGTTTTAATGGCAGACGTAGGTCATACGGGCAAACAAAGCGCCAGGAAATGATGTCACTGGTGATAAAAAGCAGACTGCCCTAAAACATCATCACCACCATCATCACAACATTAACACAATTGTCATCATTACAGGTACAACCACAGTCAGTGCTGGGTCCTGGTAAGTGCTGCAAGGCACAGTGCTGCACCTTGGCAAGGTGCAGGGAAGTGCTGTAGTGCTGCAAGGACCTGGGAGCGCTGCAAAAGCAATGCTGCAGCCAGGTGTCACCTACACCATTAAATGACCTAGGAGAGATTTATTAAAAAGTCTATGTTGAGAAAGTTTTCTCAGCTAAGTTTTCATCAAAATTGGCAGTCACTCTCACCCCAGATTAAAAGTGAAAAGCTTTAGATTCTAACAAATCACCATTTTCCTGTTAAATGGAAAATATTTCTGTCTGTAATCATAACACGTTTGTAGATTGTTAATCACTGAAAAGAGTCTAGAATACCATTGTCCTTCATCAGAACCTCCTCCCAGTGTGAAGCACTTTTGGAAGTTGTGATCATTGAAGCACAGGTCTCAAGACCTGATGATCACAGGTCTCAAGAAAGAACACTTTGGCTATGAAATAATAAAATCCGCAAAGAATATTTAGCTTTCTTAGTGGATTGTTATTGCTGTCCTCTGATGAAATGCCATTCTTTGCTAGCTACATCCAATTAATTGGAAATAAAACAGATTTTTTTTTGCTTTTTTTTCTTTTCTCTTGTACCTAGGGCGCATCCCAAAAGCATTTTCCCTCTCACTTGTCTCTTCCTGTGCAAACCACACAGGTTTCTTTACTACATGCTAGCGACATAAACACACATATGCATATACAACTTCTGTCCTCTACACGCGTTCCTTTTTTCTCCCTACCTTACGTGCTGGCAGAATCATAGAATCATAGACAGGCTATTAATATGTTCTCTAAGCATTATCATCACGATAACATCTCATAAGAGCAAGTGCAAATGCTTATCATTTGGTTCATAAAATCTTCTAAAATACTGGTCATATCACCATATCTTCTGAGTTCTAATTCTGTTATCATATCTATATAACGTAAAATCACACCATTAAGGCATCTTTATAATCTGAACACCTTTTCCATGTGCATATGTGAGTAGGACTGGCTCTATGTACCAGAATAGACCTTATCCCCATTCAAATGAGAGTAAAGGTGCCATGTGATTGCTCTTTTGTCATTTTATCCTGTATACAGTTAATGATCATCAGACATGATTTATTGGAGGGAGGTTGTCAGTTTTATTGAGTGCACGTAGGTGTTTAAATTTCAATTTGTGGCCAGGCAAATAGCAATGATTTTATCTCAACACTGGTTATATAAAATATCAATAATAAGTGCGGGAAGGTTCATTAGCCAAACATATTTATGAATGTTATGAATGTTTATGAGTAAGTCCTAAAGTGAACTACTATTTTTGTGAATTATGGTGAATTATTGAACTCTTGTGTCAATATAATGAAAAATGTATTGCATATATTTGTAATGATTTAGTGTACACATTAACAAAAAGATTTGTTCCTAAGAAAAATTCTGTAAAAAAGTTCTCCTGCAATACAAATGTAAGAATGTTACAAAGGAAAGCTCAATATAGTCATTTTTTAGAAACAACACCCATTAATTAAACTAAAGCAATCTGTCCTATGAAATATTCAAAATGTTTTGAAGAAAATATAATGGGTCTCCACAACAGAAAATGCCACATGTTGTACTTTTTTGCTCATATAAGATGAATGGACACAGATAAGTTAGGATTTTCATCCACATTTC
Source organism: Nothura maculosa (assembly GCA_032353885.1). Lineage (NCBI taxonomy): Eukaryota > Metazoa > Chordata > Aves > Tinamiformes > Tinamidae > Nothura > Nothura maculosa. The sequence continues at coordinate 15,349,789 of JAUBOD010000001.1, forward strand.
ACCAGCATTTCAAACAGAAAACACTATAAATGTGCAAGAGTGATAAATTTAAACTCATCACCAAGACAGCAAGACTTCTCTCACTCTACTGATACAAATACTGTTGTTCATTTTACTAGCTCCAAAGTTCTGCTTTGCAACTTTTTTTTGGTTACTAAGCAACCAAAGCAATACTGCTTTACACAGAGGCAGCAATTTAACATTTATTTTAATAGGAAGGATTTGTGACCAAAAATAATTGTCTTTGATATTACAACAAGTAGTATACAAATGAGCATTTTCAAAGTGAAGCAAATGCAACTTTTGAATTTGTATACAATGAAAAGACTACATACAAGGCTTTTGGCTACAGTGGAACTCAGTACAAAATTTTTCCTTTTGGGCTGTTATCAAAATATTAGCTGTTTCTTAGGGGAGAAGTCTTGGGCAAACTATGAAAACTTTTAGAAAACTTTATGTTTTTAAAAAATATCAGGCAAGCAACGAGAATACAAGACAATATACTCACTGGAGATATCAGATAAATGTATTCAAGGTAAAGAACAATTTTATTTTTTCCTATTGAATTAAGTGCTTACTGTTGTTGAGGAGTTCTGATTTTTGCTAAGATTTACATGGAAAAAGAGAAGAATAAGTATAGTGAAATATTATTGGGGAAAACATTAAAATACAAGGTGGCTATATGAGATAATCAGCATTTTGAGTTTCACTTCAAAATGCAGAGCTATTTAGACAATGCACTTCAATGAATCCGGCAGAGAGCCTAAACGAGCTTTTCTGTAGCAGTGCTGGCAAGCCCATAATACAGTGCATCAAGGTAGCTATTTTACACCCAGGACATAAATCATGATGTCATTCAATAAGCCTTTATTCTTCTAAAAATATGTTTAAGTGATACTTAAGCCTGCAGCAAGCCGGAGCTGAGAATCAACACATACTAAGTGCTCTATAAAGGATGACCCATAATGCCAACTTCACAAATCACCCAATTCATTTGGGGAGGGGTCCATAGAGAGCCCTTTATTCCAGTGTACACTGACAGTGATTCTCCTCCTCTTCATTCAGAGAAAAGCAGTTTGTATAGTTGATTTATTTATGATTTATTAGAGCATGTACCTCTCTTCTTTTCCCCTCAATGAAGAAATTCAAATATGACCTCTTAGACCACCCTGTGTCTGGATTTAGCAAACAGTGGGACATGGCCAGTTTATTAGATAGGCCAAAACTGCTGCACTTACATCCATGCACTATACATCAAGTTCTTTACTGTGTAATTGTTTTAGGATGTTTAATCTTTGTTTTTGTTTTTTTGCCCTGAGCCCAAAACTTCAGTCCTTTAAGCCAGTCTTAATCCTTTATGTATCTTTTAGTGTGGATAAACCTGTTATAGACCAATAAAAATAGTAAAATATACTACTAAATAAAATAAGCAAATAAAAGAAAACACAAGGAATTGCTTGAGTTCTAACCTTATTTTGACCCTAAAGCTTCACAAGACTTCAGCAAAATTACTTGTCAGTCCTTATTTTCTTACTCTATTATAAAGTGAACATTATAACTCATCATTCCTATAAGTATTGCTGCTAACTTCTGTTTTAAAAGTTCTCTGGGTGAGTTAAAATTTACTTGATTACATAGTTTTTGCTGTGGTGACTTCCCCTCTTCCCTTTCTTGTGATCCTGTTTTTTGTCTCACTTCCTTCTTACATGACCCTTAACTGCACCATCTTGTGGTGGCTCCCCCTTACTTTCCTATCTCTGGGAGTCCTTTCTTGTTTGTAAATAAGAGGTTCAGCAGACCACCCCTCGTCTTTGGCTCCTCCATTGCCCTTGTCAGGAAGTTGTCATTAACACAATCCAGAAATTTCTGGATTGCTTGTGCTATGCTGTGTTGTCTCTCCAGCACCTATCATTGTATTTCAAGTCTCCCAGGAGGACCAGAGCCTGTGAACATGAAGCTGCTTTCAGTTCTCTGAAGAAGACCTTGCCTATTTCTTTCTAATCAGGTAGTCTATGGCAGACACCCACTACAATTTCATCTATGTTGGCCTGCTTGCTGCACCCAACACATAAACTCTCCGCTTTCCCCTTACCCATCTCAAAGGTAGAGCTCCATGCATTCCTATTGCTCTCTCACATAAAGCACAAATCCCTCTCCTCTCCTTCCTGACCTGTCCTTGCTAAATAGCCTGTATCCATCCACCACAGCCCTCCTGTTGTGTGAGCTATCCAACCACATTTCTGTGATCAGAATGAGATCATAGGCATTTAACTGCAATCAGAGTGCTAATTGCTCCTGTTTGCTCCATGTCTAGGCACTTCAGAAAAGATCTTTATCGGGTTCTTTAAAGTATTTATAAATACAAAGTGAAATTGTCTGGTGAAATGAGAGATGTCAGCTAAATGTTTCAAATACTTTCACTATTATTTTTGGTCCTGTTCTTTGTATAAAAACACTGGCTATATTATAAGTGCTACAGTTTAGTGAAATGAGGTCTTAAATCTGTGTATTTCTCTTAGGTCCTAACTCCTTTTGAACACAATGACAATATCTTCATAATGTCCAAACATGATGTAAAAGTGCATGGGTTGAAAACACTGAAGCCTAAAGTCACAATTTTTTTAAGTACCTTGGAAAAATTTAGTCTTTAGCAAGATCATCATTATGATCAGGTTTTTCTTATATTCCTAGATTTTAATACAATTATATTTTAGCAAAAAAAAGGGTATTTTCTATAAATTGTCAAACTGAAATTCATGTTCATGCAAACTTCAATTTATACCTTTGGCTCCTTACAAGTGTATTCAATTTCCCTTGTTCTCCACTCATTCCTCTGTATTATTTCTAGTTCTAAAATGACGGAAGATAAGCACAAATACTATTAAAAAAAGAGAGAAAAAGAAAAAGAAAATAAAAAAAGAAAAGACAAAGAAAAAGTAAATGAAAAAAAAGAAAAAGAGAAAAAGGAAAAGGAAAAGGATATTGATATAAGAAGACAAACCATCTCTATCCAAATGTTAAGAATTATCCAAATTCTTTGGATAATTCAAGAATTATCCAAATCCAAATCTATCCAAATGTTAAGAATGCTAAGTGATTAAATTCTTGGGCTATACATATTACTCAGAATTTGCTTAAAATTCTCTTCAGGTGGATAGGTATAACCCATCTTCTGACTGCTTTTCTTTTCCCCTTTTCTGCATTCTTTTCTTGCACTATTGATCTTAATCTTTTCCTTCAATGTCACCTAATGAACCTTTAGACTGAAACACTTTCTGTACATACAAATGTAGAATAATTTATTGGAGATCATTTAATCTCCTGCTATCCTGAGCCAGCTTCATTATCACCTTCTCCCATATTTATATGTACATATCTGTATGTTTATCATTATTTTGCACGTACAGAACATTCTCCGTGACCTTTGCTCCTTACAGGCAGTAGAGGCTTGACTCTGCCCTTTAGCATCCTCCAGTCTAATTTAGGCAGAGGAGGTCAGTCACTCAGGGAATGCATTCATCATAAACACTGAGATCTCTATCAAGTGAAAGAGCTGCTTATCCAATGATTTCTTATAACAGAGACAGTAGAAAGTACAAAATAAAGAGGAGAAAATAGGGAGCAAATACAAACAAATTTTAAAAATGGCAGAGTTGTAAGAAAAGCAGAACTATAGAACCACATGAGCAGTTTGATGCAGTAGGAAAAAGAAAAAGGGAAAAAAATGATCAAAGGCTTGAAAATAAAGATTGTTCAGTGTTACTAATCTAGTGGAACTGCAGTGAACTTACTGGATTCTCACCAAATGTACTCTAAGATACAGTCAATCTTTTTATTCTTTAAAACAGAGTGCTTAAGGACAGCGCACAGCTTGTAGTTTTTGTACTCTACTAACGACCACTTCAAATTCCCATGACCTGATTGAGGGCACTCAAGCAAGCAACACTTTTAAAGTGAAGCAGAAAGTATTCTCATAACACTCGTAAGTGAACATCTGTGATTTGTCACATGGTGTGGCCAACACTAAGGAAAAAGAAAAAGGGGAGAGCGAGAGGGAAAGAAGATATAGGGGAGCCAAAAAATGGGAGCAAAATTTTTACAGTGGGGATAGGGAAACAAAACAAAATCCTCTTCTTTAGAAGATCAAATAAAGAGAGTTTCCGAAGTCCTAGATATTCTGAATGGATAGGCATAGCGGTAGATATATGGATAGTCATGTGAATATAGATAGACATATGGAAATTAAATCCTTCCCAACACTCAGGAGTTTGCTTGTTTTTACAGAAAGGAAAGATTTGTAGTCCTCTGTCTTATAGGGCTAGTAATAAAATAAAAATATGCTCAGATATAGTCAGCCTGTTCAAACCCAGTCTTTGTGTGTCTTTGAGATAAACTGCAGATATTTTATGACTGCTCTGTGTCTTATGTAAAAGCAATGTCATGGTCCTTGTACATTGCCCCTCTATTTGTATTGAAAAATTGCTGACTTGAATGGCAAAAGAGTTATTCTTAAGTGTGACTTATGTAGGTCAGGATTTAAGTAAATTGTGTGTCAGATTTTACAGTGACTTACAGTGCTTCAAGCATTAAAAGCTCAATAGGACCTACCTAAAATCTAAATGTTCTGAATGCTCTCAAACACTACTTTGATTTGAGAGTGGTGGCACGCCTTTGCTCAGAATCTCAGGGGTAGGCTATCTATAACCATCAAAATATTTGGTTAGTTTGGTTACACATCTTTCACAACAGAAACAAAAAACAGCAACAGCAACCGAAAAAAAAAAAGAAAATATTACTTCGCATTTTTAATTTATTTATAAATGTTGCTAATTTTACATCATCACAGAAGCATAATATGCTCACTGCGATTGGTAACTGAAACTTAAACCACGGAAACAGTAACTTAGTTCAGGATTCATATATGTAAATAAAGGTATAAATCTTTGCTGCTGTGGACCAGCAGCTATTTATTTGCATGCCTAATATGGTTAGCTCTACATAGTTAAAATACATACCATGTATCATATCATGTTTTCATCAATATAACTCATTCACTTTAACAAGCAAGTTTTAATTTCTTTCTGATTTTGTTTCTGCAACAAAATGCAGTCTATCACTGTGTATTTCATTCCATTAAAAAAGAACATCCTCTGAACCTTTGCTGGCTAATGATGAAATTATTCATTTTAATGCTCAGTCAAAAATCTTCAAACAAGACATATTACTAATCATGATTTCATTATATAAAATAATACAAAATATCAAATCATCTATAGGCAATATTGGGAGAGTAACCAGGAAAAAGAAAACTCAAACAAAAACCCTAAACCTTCTGGTAAACATCCTGCTGTCTGAAAATAAATAAATAAATAAATAAATAAATAAATAAATAAATAAATAAATAAATAAATAAATCTGGAAGCCTTAGTTTGGTAGGTTCGAGCAGTCTGAAGAAAGGATTACAAAAGGTAAAAGATAATGGTAAATATCTTTATAGAGATCTTGACACTCCTAGGCACTCCTGCAGAAGTAGGATTAAAAATCACAATTTTTCTGATTGAGTAAAGGTAGTTTTAAGTATATACTTTGTCTTTAGTTTGCATGGAGACTATTATAAATGACTAAGGTGAGTTGGTCCAAGTTCCATAGAATAAAAGCATTGAAAGATTTCTGAGGTGCCAGGAAACATAAATGCTTACTTTTCCCCATGAAAACCCTGACAGATTAAATTTTCAGTATCTGGAAGAAAAGAGATGTTATATGTATCACTTTGGCATCCTCTTGTTTCTTTTACAGTCTTTACATAAATAATAGGAAAAAAAACTAATAATTTCTTTAAAATGGAAGGAAGAATGGAAAAATAAACTTTCTTAAGGCAGAATGCAAAACTGCTTATCTTGCTTTTCTACTGTTAGTACTTACTTTACAACAACCTTTTGAAGATTATTTTGATACATAAGATTCATGTCTTAGGTCTTGTATGAAGAGAATTGTGATATTTGAAATTTGTGTAGGTTCTTAGCCACAGTAAGCCCTCTCATGTGTCCCAGATCTGCCAGTAAAACTTTACCACATCTGTTTTCTTCTCACATTGTTGACGCTAAGGGCCCAGTCAACGTCTCTCACCAAACAAGCTCATATAAATAAATGAGCAAAGATTGTGTCCATGTGGAGCTGCAAAAGGCCACGGGCAGAATTTAGGCCTGTGGAGTCACTGGGTGAGACCTGCACAAGCAGCCTCTGCATCTCACGCCTTTGCAGTGCTGCAGTGTGACCTGTCACTGCTCTGTGACCTAATGTGCTCAACACAGCTGGTCAGCCTGACAATTAGCTATTTTTCATACTCAGGAGGGGAAGGAGTCTATGGATGCAAGTGTGTGCCATCCGCAGGGGCCCTGCTGTCATAGGAACCTTGCTGGAAGGTACAAAGATGGCCTTACCTGGGCATGTGACCTGCCACCCCCTCTCTGCCATCTGTTCATTCAGCCTGACAGCTTGGGAGAGAAGGAACTTGAGAGATCTGCAAATATAATTATGCAACAAAAAGTTAGTCTAGGGACCAGATTTGCAAAGTCTGTTATTCCAAATTCTGTACAGCAGCTCAAATTCTCAGTGTTTTGCAGTGAATATTTAATTTAATTATTTTTATATGAATTTTTTATCATGAAGCTGATCTTGGCCAAATCCAGCGTAGAGAGATACTGGTGCTTTAAGATAATGTCTGTGCTACACAAAGAAATCCGTATTCGGAGCAGCTTGAAATAGATAGCAGTGTAGTCAGGTCAGGAACAGCAGCTACAGCAATTCTTAGATTTTTCAATTTTAAAGGACTATAGGTTATTGGTTCTGAACATAGCAATGTTAAATAAAAAAAAAAAAACTTGAAATGAATGCAGTAGGGATTTAATGATTTCTCTTAGCACTGTGGTAGGTATTTTAAGGTTCTCATTGGCCTGATATCACAGCATATGGCCAGCAGCTACTGGATGTAATTCTGCTTACCTGACCATCAGATGCTTCCAAGTTTCGGTAAAAATAGCAGTATGTTGGTTCAAAAGAAAAGGACTCTGGCTGTAGTGGCAAACCAGGGTGTGACAGATGCCAGTCAGTTGAAGGACTGAAGTGAGATCCTCATTGAGTTGTGCCTACCTGTGAAAACTGGATTGACAGTCACAAGTCAAAGCCCCCAAGCCCTAGCAGGCTCTGAAAGAAGCAGGGCTGGCTGAGAAGAGCCAGTGAAGACATGGAGACCAACTGAGAAAAGTGTCAGGGATGGGCCGGGATGAAAATACCCTCTCTCTCACTAAATTAGAGTCAAATTGTAGATGCGATGCCTGCATGAGGCAGGGATCCTAGCCCCCTGTTCTCACTCTCAATGCCTAAATTTTCTAATTAAAATGGACAGAGAAGGAGAAGAAGGGAGACAAAAAGAGGCAGAAATACAATTATTTCCTAGGAAAGTTGTCTTGTGCTCACTAGCATTTACTCTCCTAAGCAAAATAGGAGAGTTTGAGGGTAAGGACAAATCTCTTTGCAATGCTTATTTATAGTCTGCAGAAGCACATGAAAAGCAAAGAGCGCTAAGATTTTTTATCCACAAACTTTCCTGCTTCCATTTTACAAATGCTAAGGAAAATGCCAACATTACAATATCTAGTAAAACTGCATTTGGAGTCTGGGGAGGGATGATGTTACTCTAATTGCAGCACTGCAGGCAGCACAGCTGATCAGCACAGCCTAAGAAAAGCAATTATCCCTGTGAAGAGCAGCACCTATTTGGATGGCAAGAGGGCTATGGGAATTAAACACAGTAAACATAGTCTAAAAATACTCCCAAGCTGCATTACAGGTTCATTGAATGAGCCTGAACATCACAGGTAGTGTTTTAAACTTCTTGAAATACCCCTGTGTGTCTATACTGCTGTAGCCATTGCAGGTCACAGCCTGATTTCACCTGTCCTCAGTTGCTGAGGGTGATTTAGAAATCAAGAAGGTGCTACAAGGATACAAAGCTTCCCAAGCCAGAAATGATGACCAATAATTTCAAACTGAAGCAAGCATAGATTTTTTTTAAAAAAAATTAAAAAATACCCTTTATTAACACTAAAACTGGAAAGGGTTGCAAAAATTTTTGAATGCACTTCTAAACTAGCAGAAAAAAATTGTTTTACTGCAACAAAATGCAGAATTACTGAAACTGAAGTTGAACTCTTGAAAAATTATTTGTAGGTATTTCTGTCCATTTTGTCTTGACATGAGACCTAAAGAATAAATCCAATAGGAAAATAGTCTTGAACAATCTTAAAGTATCCCATCCAAAATAAACCTTTTGGTGAAAATTTCAATATATTTTAATGAATATATATATGCATTCATCATTTGAATGGCAATATATACTCAGTGGCAATTTTCTCATATCTTTTGTTTTCTCTCAAACCAGTGCTTTGTTCTGCAGGATTTTGCCATGCCCTAGAAAAATTCTGAGTACCTAATTTTTAAAAAACTGTAGGCAGACACACTGCAGTCAGGAATGTATCTATGTATTGTGTTTTGCTACAGGAAGTTTAGCTGTAACAATGGGGAATGGCTTTTCACCAAAGGGCTGTAGAACACAGTATAAAATCTCAGTCCAGGCTGTGTATGTTTATGAACAAGAGATATTGTACTACAAAAGAAGTAAACAAGAGGAGGTCCTGCAAATCAGGGTTGCTGTTCTTCAGGTTTTCTGTGGAGAACTGCCAAGTGAATGTAATTCAACAGTCCATTTGCATCATCCTGGCTTATATATCTGCTGAGGGAGGCAGGAGCTTGGCAAGCTGTGTCAGCAGGTAACCTTGCTATTGTGAAAAAGCAGAGCAACAGCATGCTAGTCATAATGAGACAAATGTTGTGCATTCAACTCTCCCAAATCTTTCCTTGCTAAAAAGAGAAGAATGAGCAATTTTCACACACTGCATAAAATCCTTGTGTACCCCGTCTCACCAAGCTACATTCTTTTTGTGTTAAGGGTTCATTTGTGAGTTCAATATCATCTGACTTATGAAGGAGACAGACTCATTTGTGCATCTGGTATCATGGAAAAAAAATGTTGAGTATGAGCAGTGTTCACCTGTCTGACTGTGTTCCAAACTGTGGTCAGCCTGTTGCAGCCTAGAGTATGGCACAGCAGAACTAGGCATTGCTGTCACACTTATCCTGTTAATATGAACCTAAGGAATGGGAGTGAGGTAGAGGAAGAGGTGAGTTATAGCTTGTCTCTACAAAATGATCTGTTTCATGGGTTACTAAAATAGGATTACTTTGACAGCAACAGAAGCAGAAAATAGTGATCTTTCCTAGCTTCTAAATATCTGTGAGTCTTTCCTTGCAAAGAGTAGAGCAGTAAAGCAGTACTTAAGAGTAATTATGGGGACCTGTCTGAAGAGTAATTCAAATAAGAGGACAAGGTGCATATAGTCAGGGCTATGCCCAGTGCCAGCAGATCTGTTGCTGCCACCACCACTTATGTAGAGGGTTAACATAGTGCATAGAACCATGAAAGGGCAATGGAGGAGCAGGGAGAGAAGACAGTGAGTAGGGCAAGATGCTGCAGCTCTGCTTCAATGTAATAACTTCAATTCTCTCCTTCTTTCCAGGTTGAGGCTCTAGTTTTGCACTGGCACGCTGACAAACACTGGCATCTTTCTGAAGGCAAATGACACCAACTTTAATATTTTACACAGCTAATGCAGCGGATTCTCACATACATGCACATTGGTTCATTGGTTCTTCTGGCAGCTGTAAGTGGTCATTATGTCCCTACCTCCGCTAGAGATGATGCAGTCGCCTAAAGACTGATCTAAATAAGGTACGGTGGAGTTGTCATGGCAACAGGGATTGGCTGAGCAACCCAGGCATTTTGTCTTTTCCCTGAGCGTATTCTGAAGACTGCATTCTGGAATAGTGATTGTAGCTATGCTGTCCCCCAGGGCTTGCCTTCCCTTGTAGAGCATCCTCAGGTGACCAGCCAAATCAGCCTCCCGCCTGCTTTACAGCATGAGTGGCAGATTTCTGCCAAAAAGGGCTCCAGAACCTGCTGCATCATTTCAGTGGTGTCAGAACTGTCATTCTACACCTGGTATAATGACACAAACATTACTTCTTAAAATATCCCTTTGCTGCAACTTGCTAAACAACTTGTGGAAATTTAAAAAATGCTCAGTCTCTGGAAAATTTTACTCATGTCAACTAGCCTTTTTGTGCATAATTTCACAGAGATATTTAATGAATCACTGCAAAAGCTTTTTAAAATAGAAGAGAGAGGAAGAGAGTGAGAGATAAACAAAAAGTTATGGGCTGGGGAAGGAAACTTTTTGATAAGACTTAAAATTTAACTGAGCAACCTAATTTCTGGAACCTTTTGATCCTAGTGCAAGGACATTCTCTGCATAAATCTTAATGTTGTTTATTAATGCAGTATAAGTACTATGTTCTTTCATTTGGAATTTCTCTTCTCTAAAGGACATATACTACTCAGAGAATACAGAAATATGAGCAAATCTTCATCAACATGCATGGAGCTGCCCCAGGCCTTGCCTTAGATTCCACATGGCCAAAATCAGAAGACTAGGATTCCTTGGGACTAGATTAGAAGATCAGATTCAGAATATAATAATAATAATACAAATTGATTATACCTGAATATGTCAGATTATGGAATCTAATCTGCACAGCAATGCACAAGTCACATCTGATCATTCAGATATTCCTTGCCTGAAGTGGATAACTGGGGAAGAGCCATGATGCTACTATGGTTTTAAAGTATCAGAGGCTGATACTTATGTTATGATTGCCCCACAGCTCACTCCTGCACAGAAAGCTTAGTTCATGGGTAAATAGGTTGGACCACACATTTAACACTGAAATTTACTTCTATTATTGCATGTAATGCTTAGTGATATTGGTCATTTATTCCCATTCATCATATTTAATAAGCCCAGAATATGCAGAAAATAGCTATCTAATCAGAGTGCAAATAATTTAGTGAAGGAGTACAAGGAAGAAAGAAAATATTGATCATGTTTATGGGCAGTGACATAAACATTGCCATTCTTATTCCTCTGTTTTAAATATATGAAACCTGCATATCAAAAATTTTCTGTAGAGAGTAGCAATTAATATTTTACAGGGACAACAAAACAGACTCATTGAAGAAAACTGGTGAACAAAAATGCAAAAGCAAACAATTATATGAGCTTTCCTTTTCAGTGTGCATAACAATGCTATTTTCAGAGTTACATTATACAGAACATTCTACCAATGTAGCTTGTTTTTTGATTGTTTGTTTGTTAAATAATGAAATAAAGGATAATCATCCTTTATCCTTATCCTTAAATGATATCATCCAAATAATAAAGCCTTATTTAATAAGCTTTAAGTGGCTTATTTGTAGACAAAATGCCAGTTCTGTTACATCTATCTAAAAGCTGTCTATTTTCTCTCTAATCTTGTAATAAAAAAGAACAGCAAGTCAGGTCACTGGCTTTTTTTGTTGTTGTTGTTCTTTTCTTGCAATTCAAAAAATTCAGGTTTTCTTATATAGTAATATAAGCTGTAAAAAGAAACATATATATATATATATATATATATATATATATATTTCTTGTCACAGTCTCTTGGGAACTTAGTTGAAAATCTTCCGCAAAAGACATGAAGACATAAGAGGAGCTTGCAAGAGAGTACATAGAATCAGCAGAAATTTTATCTCTTCTGACCACCTCTGAAGGAATATATACTAGGTTGTTAACTGCTTTTAGAGCACACAACACAAACATGCATATGCATGTGTATGAACATATATATATTTGCATATGCATATACATCTGCAGGCCTTAATTTGTCTGTATCCAAATTAAATGAAATGAAAGGGAATCTTTGAGCTTCTCTGGGCCTGTCTTATTATGCGCATGCAGTCATAATATACTCAGTGAAGTGAAATATTTTGTAATATAGTGTCCTGTAAGAGTTTCTGCAAACTACATTCTTAGCCCTTGCAAATTTGAGACATGAATGGTCTGCATGCTACATTAAAGATATTAACATAAAGAATTCTGCTTCTGTTTAAATCTACATTTTTTTAAAAGTCCTAGGATTTAACAAGCAAAGATATCTTGATTCCAGGAAGTAAATAGTTTTCTTGTGCTTTTTGACATCTAAAATAGGAAAGTTTCTCTGCACTTCAGAGACACAGACTACAGGGATTGAGACTTGACATCTCTTTAGATGAGGTGATAGTTCCCGAAGATGTGTACACCTGCTTGATATTCCATCAACTTGTTTTCAACCTCTGTTTGTTTTTGAGATGGTTTGTGAATCAATAGAGAGAGGCTGCTGGGAATACAGCCTTCCTCTTATCCTAAGATCTCCCTACCTGCCTCTTTCAATGCTGTGTTTTCAAAATGACTGTGATGTCAGTTCCTTCTCTGACTTGAAAACAAAGGCAAGCAGCCCTGAAAACATCATTCACTATTCTTCAATTAATGAGTTTTTCTTTTTTTCCCTCCTCTGGCCACGATTCTAGCATGCTTGAACTGCCAACAGTGAAAATAAATTGATAACTGAATTGATAAACAGCTATTAGACTGTACTATCATTCTCTTCCCTGAGATAATCTCAAAATTGGTGTAACAATTTTACTTTGATATCTCCTTTGACCGTAATATCTTGAACATGCAGGTTTCTTGTACCATCAAAGTGTCTTCTGTATCTTAACTAAGTGCTGTTCATTTGTCACTAATTCACTACCACAGAGGCAGTATCTGTTCCAGTGAATAGACAGAGAACCTGGAGAGACTGAGCTGCCATGCTGGAATATTAAAATGGTTAGCATATCAGTAGTAGTTTTGGATATTGGAAGCCTAAGTTCAAACACTCGATGTGAATTTAGTTCAAGAAGTTAAAACAGGACCACTTATATATTATGTGTGGGTCACTGCATGAGCATTTTTGCTCGAACCCTGCTCACTGTACAGGATATCAGAAGACTCCAATTGGATTTGGAGAATACTTTATCTCTCAAAGCAATAACAATAATAATAGTATTAATTTCCCTCTAAAATCTGTCATTTTCTTGAAAAAACAATCAAAAAACATAAACTGTTGTCTGTCAGCTCATCGTTTAGCAACCAATTCCCTCTGAAATCTTAAAGGACCAATTTGTTCACTCATTTCCTGATATAAATTGGCTCATAAGAAGAAATGAAAGAGAAGGAGAGATGGAAAATGTATCATTCCCCCACATTCAAGCAGCTTTGTATCATTCTCTAAAATATTGTGTAGCCTTTGATTGTAGTGGCACCGGAGTTCACAGTGCTTTCTGCATCCACTCTTTTACTTATATATCTTAATCTACAACCTTGTACACTCTTCTTCACAGAGATTATGCAGTCTCTGTCAGAATTGCTCTGGTAGCTCTGAAGGATGGAAAGGTACCGAGGCAATGAAACCCAGGTACTGTTTCAAGCATGATTTTCTTTTTAAATTCTAATTACTGGAGCAAAATGTAACACAGATATAGAGCAAAATATAGAGCAAAATGCAACATAATGATGGTTCTTCCTCCGTTCAAAATCCAAGGAATTTATGCTACCAATTTCTGCTGGAGCAGAATAGAAATTCAAATTTGCACATTGCTTAAAATCCATTTTTATCTAACCTATTTCAGTTTTAGGACTGGAATTGACAAAATATGCACTCTCTGATCCTTTGCTGCCTCATTAGCCTTAACCAAAAACTGCAGCTTCCTGAGCATCATACTCTTCAAAGATAAGTTCAGTTCGGAGCAGTCTCTCCAAAAATGTCCATTGCTGAAATAGAGACAGAGCTCTTTAACAAATAATGCCCTTTCCCTAGCTGAGCTGAAAGGAGCTATCAATCACCCAGAAAGCCTGATATAGCCGTACACTGCCCAGATGCTTCAAGGGCTAGAAAATAACATCTTTATACTGTAGCACTAGAGCAAATACTTTAAAAAAGTATAGCTGTCCTATAGCTGTCCAGCTATCTCTCCTGCCCCCAAATTTCTGTAACTATTTAGGCTAGAGTAAAACCGAACTAACATTCGCTATAAATCTGGAAATGAGCACTAAAAATAAGTTCATACCTGGAATGCCACCTATCAAGGGCGAATCAGCCTCCTCTGAAGGAACTGTTATGGTCTTGGGAGCTGACATTGTGTGGAGTAAATTTTTAAAAATGAACCATATGAGATTTCTTGATGAGCCATCTGGGCTCACTAGAGGTACAGAATCTAAGTCCACATGGTTTTTAAGCATCAAAGCTCAGGAACACTTTTAATGATCTTGAGCCTCAGCTAGTAATTTTTGTTACCCTATTTTATATCTTAGTAATTGTAACACAGTTATATAAAGAATATCAAAAGAAGTAGGCCATTGCAGATCAACATATATAATTTTTAATTAGCAAAATTCTTTAGAACTGAGAGTTTGGAATTGCAACTAGGACTATTTTAAGAGTATGTGTTTTCTTATTTACTCATTTTTAGAATAGAATGGAAAACCTCTAGGGTCAGTTATTTTAAGCAACAGTTTCTGACAGGTAGTGAATTAACTTGGATTGCAAAGTCACCTTGAAAAACTCGTCTCACTAGTTTTTGTACAAAAAGAAATAAGGAATGAAAAAATTGTGGGGAAAAAATGTGGTACTTTCAATAACTATTTTTCAGTTTGGCTATTAGACACCTTTAGACACCGGTACTACAGGTATGTGTGCACACTTCGCTCCACCCCAAAACATTGTATATCAGTATGGATTAAAAGCGTGGGAGATTTTTTTTCACAAACACAGATTTTTAGTGATATTTCAAATGCCCAAGAGAATCTACTAAGGCTGGCAAATGTGATTTACCTCTGGCAAGATCCACATTCTGCTGGTAAGCCATATGGAATACAGACAAGATATTCTGGGCTGTCTAAAATGCGAGTAGATGCCATATTCAGGAAACTGAATCTTGCCTCTTATCTTTGCCAAATAATGCTCTGATCCTGCACATCTCTCACTACCTTTCAGATGCAGATTTTAGCAATGTTATGGTGTGGGGTCTAGTTGGAGACCTGTACTTAGCAGTGTCCCCCAGTCCTCAGTCCCATCCTGTTCAACTTATTCATTAACAATCTGGATGAAGGGATGGAGTGGTCCCTGAGCAAGTTTGCTGATGATACCAAACTTGGAGGAGTAGCTGATAGCCCTGAGGGCTATGCTGCCATCCAGAGGGACCTGGACAGACTAGACCACTGGGTGGTGAGAAATCTCATGAAGTTCAACAAGGGCAAGTGCAGGGTCCTGCACTTGTGGAGGAATAACCCTGGACACCGGTACAGGTTGGGAGTTGACCTGCTGGAGAGCAGCCCCGCAGAGAGGGACCTGGGT
>JAUBOD010000001.1:15368475-15410665 GCA_032353885.1 Nothura maculosa
TCTCAAGATAAAAATTACGTTATTATCAACATATTCAGTAAGGTTGGCAAGGATTTTTCAATGTAGAAGCTTAAATTTAATTAACAACTAGAAAAGAAACTTAAACTTGCCCTTGCAAAATATTGTTTTCCCAGCAACAGCCCATCTCATTTTGGCATATTTTGTAAAAGAACTTATTTTGGGAAGGCAGGGAATTATTGCTTAAGTTCTCAATGTTATGTAAAAGAGATATAATAAATACCACCAGAAGCTAAGTTTTTTTCAGAAATCATGTCTGTAAGGTGATTTATTGCTGGAAGAAGAACCATGTTCAAAGAGAACAGGATTGACTAAAGAATAGCAGTGATTCATCTAAAAATTCACAGGCTCTGGCCTAGCAAACTGATCCTCATGAATGGAGACCATTTCTTATGAATGGGAAATCCTGGCATATGCCAGAATTCCCTTGGGCTATTAGGAATGCAACCTCACGGTCAAACCACAGAATAATGATGCTTTCTGCCTCACTGTGCGAACTTGTCCTGTTCTGACTATTGACTTTCATTAAAAGCCCTACAAAGACTGCTCTTCTTGGCACTCAAGATCATTCAGCAATCCCCCAAAATCCCAGCTCAAAGCCGCTATGGGGAAGCAGTCTGAAAGCCTATTTTAGTCTGTTCACTTTTAATAAATCAGGTGTATAGAAGGTGAAAGCCATGTAGATGAAAACAGGTTTTTGGTAGTTAAATTGCTTGTTCTACACTGGCATTAAAGCATTAAGGTTTTTTTCTGTGTGTGAGTTTCTTTGTGTTCTTTGTTTTTTAGACAAAGGTAAAGTCTTTGAGAAGAATCCTCCAATCCTCCTTTATAGGAAGACTTTAGATTTAAAAGCTGAGCATATGCTAACTTTGACATGAAGAAAAATACAGATCAGTCAGCAATCAAGAGAAGTGCCTGGCCTTCTGCATATGAATCCTATGAGGCACCATTAACCAGAAAGTGCTCCCTGGTTTGCTCTTAAAACACCTCCTTTCCTATGTTCCTGTTTTCTTTGAAGTGATTTTCTTCCTCCTGCTGCTACTGCTGTCACTGCTAAATAATATATGTCCTCGTGTTCTAAAAATTCTGCATCAGCCACAAGGTTTCGAGCACCATGTATGCCTTTGGCTTGCTGCTTTTTGAAGACTCGGCTCCAAAGCAATTCTGTTTCCATGCATGTTCCACTATCCCTTTGCTAGGTGGGCTCCACAGCCTTGCTGTGCAGGGCTTAGGTGGGCTAGTGTTGGTGCTCCTGTGTTAGCCCTCACTACAGGAAGTTTTTCCATGATCTAGTGGGCAAACTTTCAAAAATCAGAGTCAGAGTAGGATGACACTGTAGAATTGAGATTACCTTCCCAACTGTTTGAATTTGGATCTGCTGAAGTATGTAGCTTCTCCCTTGCAGTTACAAGCATCTATGCTAGCTACAGGCCCAAGAATTTGAAATACTGGAAGAAAAAAAA
The DNA here is from genome assembly GCA_032353885.1 of Nothura maculosa. Classification (NCBI taxonomy): domain Eukaryota; kingdom Metazoa; phylum Chordata; class Aves; order Tinamiformes; family Tinamidae; genus Nothura; species Nothura maculosa. The sequence continues at coordinate 15,369,957 of JAUBOD010000001.1, forward strand.
TAAAACAGTGAACTGAAGAGAGATGTCTAGTACTTGGTCCTACTTGTGATCTCACAGTAATATCCCAGAGTAAATCCAGTGAAGTCGACTTCAATGAACAACTGCACAGTACTGGAAATTAAAACTTCATTCTTTCTAGTAATTATACAGAACTTTTAAAGAAAAGCAAAGAAAAACAAAGCAAAGAAAAGAAAAGAGAGAAAGAAAAAGATCATGGTTGTTTATCTATTATCTTAGAGGAAAAAGAGGCAAATAAGCAAGATTTTTTTTCCAATAAAAGAGATATTTTTCTGTCTTATACAAGAGGATTTAGCCTTGTGTTGAAACCAAACAAAGCACTTTTTTAATGATTCTTCTCTAGATTGCTGAGGTCTTCTGTTTCTTAGTTAGGCAACTAAATCTAAAGGCACTTCAAAATATATGAGAAGCCTGAAGTTTGTTAGTGGTAGATTATTGGAAACTGGGCAATTCAGAGAGAAAGTCTTTGAAAGGAACAGGTTAAATGAGCAGTGTCAATACCCACCTATAGATCTGTCACTAAGGACTGAAAAGCCACTTTATTGCAAAAACCTAGCAACACACTTGCAGCAGATCCAAATTCCACTGGAGTCAATAGCAGCTTCTGCATTGCCTTAAGTGGGCTCTTCTCCAGAACCAAGGCTAGGGAAAAGAAAACACTTGGAACAGTACAATGTGTTCCTGCTTTGGGGAAAGTGTAGTCTTAGATGTAGCGGCTGCATAATGCTAGTATTTACCAATATTGGCAAATTTATGTACCTTTTTTTGAAACTTTTAAAATCCTTTTTTTTTTTGATCAGATAAAATGCCCTTTCCTCTTCTGACTCCTCAGAGGAAAGGGGAAGTATGTCTTTCTTTACTCGCAAACTGTTAGTTATGTAGTAGTGAGCATAGACAACAGGAGTCACTTTTATTTCAGCTCCAGTCTCTGTTCTTAGTGACAAATGAACCATGAAAATCAAACCAATTCTGACTACTGAAATCTTTTCAGATTTTGTATTTTTTGTTTTGTTTTTTAGGAAGAAAATAAAAAGTAAGGATATTGCATGCTTAGGGTAGCAAATTAGGGGGCATAAATATGTTAAGTAAGTTTCAGCACTATTTCAAAGTGTCTATGCTTGGAATGGTCTCACTGTACTGTAACACAGATGTAAACTAATTCTAAAATATTAGGAGCAGATCTTAGATTACTCTTCTAGCCTTACAAGACTCCAGCTTTCAGTGTTGCAGGCAACACTTTCATGGTTGCAGGCACCACGACGTGAAGAGACACAGAGTCTATGTCCTATATGTATCCTTATGTCCCCATAGCGTAGGATACTTAAGATGGAAATGTCTTGAGGCATAGTAAAATAATCTAAATGATGAAAACTAATTCATTAAAATAATGAAATAAAATAGATTTTATACTCAGAGGGGTTTCTATCCTACATTCTATCAAAGCACAAGATCTATTAAACTAAAGTATCAGCTATGCTGTTCATCCATCTGTCTATCTAGCTAAGTTCTTATATTGCCAATGCTACCATTATTGTGGAGGAATAAGATAGCTGTTTTACTAGTATTGTTGATCTGCAGCCTTCTTCTAAATGGATAATGGGAAGTCTGTCAAGGAAGAACTTAATTTCAGAGTGTATGAGAAGTAGACATTTTAAAAAAATCAATATTTCTCATTCTAAAAGGGTTTTTTTGCTAAATATTAGAAGAAATATTTTTTTCTATAGCTATTTGCTTACTTTTCTATATTTTCCTCTACAGTAATACTAAAAATTTTATTTCAGTTTATATTTTAAGAAAGCCCTGAAGTTCACCATCAACTTAAATAATGCCTCCCTGATTTTTTTGTGATAGTTGCAAAAGTGAACAATGTTTTGTTGAACACAATGTGAAGTGAACAGAAGAATGTTAGTCCTAATTAACCTGCAGTTTTGCTACTATTGTAGCTGTTTTGGTTGGGAATAAAACTGTGCTTAAAAACAATTACACCACTAAAGCTGGCACAACTCTTTTTATGTGGATAGCTATATCAGAGGAGAAGTATCCCTATAAAAGTATTCTTCCTCTTGCTGGCTTTTATGGTGATTTAACTGCATGCTTAGCAGATGGGTTATACAACTTCTGTCAGTACAGTCACAACTTGTAAACATATATGAGGCCTTAGAAAAACAATATGTTGTTTCTCTCTTCTCCTCTTAGTTTCTACTGCTTGAATTCATTCATTTTATAGCACATTGTCTTTATTTCTCTTACATATGGTCTTTCATAGTGCTAGTAAGAATGAAAAAATAGTCCCAAAGCAGAAATATATTGTTGGAAAAGCTGCATTTTCCACCTGAAAGCATTGCTGAATCTCTAGTGCCAAAAGCTGCTTTTAAGTTCTTTCTGGATTTCACTAACCTTCAATTCAAAATTCTTCAATACCTACCCATAGTAAATGAAAAATGAACAAATGAAACAAGGATTTATGATGAGCACATGGTAGTGCATTGTAAATTGGTGGGTTTCATTTTTATTAGTGACAAGTCATGCAGCAAGAGAAGTGTATGAGAAAAGTGATGCAACTTGTCATTGCAAGTCACAGCACTGGCAAGCTGTGCCAAAATCCTCCTGCCTGTTAACTACCTTGCAAGGTACCTGTAGTTTAAGTGAAAGGCAACAGGTGAGTAGGAAAAAGGATGAAGTGTTACACTGTACTTACATTAGGGCTTATAATTCAAGGAATCATAACTTCAACCTTCTCCAAGAAGGTTCTTAAAAAAAAAATGACAGGAAAACTTAAGTATCCAGCAAAATGAATTATATGCTTGTGGAACTGCAGGAAGATTGATATAACATTGTTTAAGACATGGCAAGAGGATGTGTCAGCACAAATATGAAAGCCATAAGTAATAAAAGCCTCAAATAATAATATACATACTTTCTCTGTCATCATTATGCACCATCATTTATGGATGGACAGCACTTGAATTCCTGCTGAATCATCTGGCATATTTCCATTAGGCACATTTACTGTCAAGTAAGTATTCTCCATTGTGGAAGGTATGATCCTTTCATTGATATAGAAAATTTCAGAAAGATACAGAACTAATGAAATTTTCTGAAAATGAGTGTTCAAGTGATACAAAAAAAGAGTTAAAATGTCATGTCTTGTCCATCTCCATTTCATAATTTCAAATACATCTGTGGTATCAGAAAGCAGTAGTAATTGGAGAAGAGCTAAAAACCATTATTACAGTTCAATTTGACTATGCATGTTACAGAGTTATAGAGAACATACATGGGGTAAAGGTTGGTTATCATGACTTTTGTCCTGAGCTTAAGTGCATAACCTCCTATGAAAAAACAGAGAGCAGATAATATTAAGCTCTACATTCAGAACTTTAACTTCTCCTCTGAAAATGCTCAACTTTAAATGTTAGAAGGCACTTTTCTCTTTTCTGTGGTCTGAGAGGGAGCAAAGGTGCCAAAGTAGGATATGTGAATCTCCCTCTTCTACATCTGTGAACAGCTGTGAAAAGCTTTTAAGTGTATCCACAGAAACATGAGACAAAGAGAATTTTTATGACAAAATTGGTATCCTCTATGACTCTACAGAGTGAATGGTTCACAGAGTGGAGCTGTTATATTTTGATTGAAAGCAGACTAGAATGTCAAAAATATTATCTTTTGTTCTTAATCTCCAAGCAAAAATCTTGTTTTGTTAGACTGGCAAGATTGAACACACATGTACAAACACCCACAGACATTCGCACACTCACACACACTTTCAGTTCTGAAACTTAGGCCTAAAGTGACTTTCAATGCAATCCAGGTTGATTGACAAAAGTCAATGACAGTTATTGAAAGGCTAAACACACAATTTGATGTATGTTTATACAAATAGAAGATACTTTCTTAAAATAGAAGAAAAATCTAGTCTTCTCACACCAAGCAAATTTGGGAGGTCTAAATTTCTTCAAGTAAATGTGTCAATGTAAGATTTCTGCAGTGTATTATTTCTTTGCCCTTTGTAACACCTTGATGAATGTAATATAATCTATATGGGCTTGTTTTATGAACCCTTCATCTAGGCTTGACACTTGCAGAAAGGTTATTTCAATTTTAAGTGGAAAAGTGAGATATGATAATGTATAATACCAATTGATTTCAAACACTTTCCAAGGTACATAGCTGTCTCCCTAAAATTTGAAGTACATGCTTGTATTTTTGGGGGTTCATAGCTTACATTAAAGAGGTGTGAATCAATGCTGTGCATAAGGACTTGACCTTCTCTTTATGAAATCTTTTAATAAGATTTCTAGATTCATCTTGCCTAACTTTAACTGTCTTAAAGTTAGATGTCTAGTCTAACCTTATTATCTTTTGTCTAAGTCAATACAGCAGGGGAGACATGAGGGTACCTTTACAGGCCCATTTATCTCACTTTCCACAGTCGCCTGTCCTGAGAGGCTTATGTCAGGTAAAATGAAGCCCACTTGCTTAGCAGTTGTCACAGAATTCAATGGAATAACTTTGATTTGACAGCCGTGCAGCACTATGGAATCCAACAAGGCAGAACCTGCAGGCTTTTACTACTGAAACTGTGAGACTTGAAGTCAATTTTTGCTTGATTTACACTTCCCTAACTTCACATACCCAACTGCAGGACAATTTTGGCCCAGAATATTTGGAATATTTAGATGGTAGAGGAAATAAATAGGTAATTTAAAATATAAAATTAAAACTGACAAAATCTGATGTTTTTTTTTTCAGATTCAGAGCAGCAAACTATAATTTTTATTTACTTCATATTTACTAAGTAAAGCAACTTTAGTTGTTTTAGTAAAACAACAACAACAAAAGAACCTATCAAAAAAAAGGAAATCTTAATTTTTTTCGAAAGCTTTTTTTTGTGCATTTTTTTCAAATGTGAGCATCATGGTTTATTAGAAAGCTCCATCTTCTGGCAAATGGTACACAACATCCTTCATAAATGTAGAAGGGCTTAAAATCATTTGTGAATTTTATTGAAAAATTGATCCTGAGTAACAAATGTCTTGATTTGCATTCCACAGAGACTTTTTGATATTTTTATTTTATAGTAATTTGTTGCCGGTTAACCTTGATTTCTAACCTTTTGTCATGAATCTCAGATATTGTTGAATTAAAATTAAAGAAAAAAAATCTTAGAACAACCTTGAAAAGGGAAATTAATGTATGTCTTGACAGTAAAAAAAAAACTCAGAAAGATAACATGCTATTTCTTTTTGCCTTGGGTCAGGCTCCCAGCTTTGATCCTTCAAAAAAAAAAAGGGCACTAAAAAGTTACAAACTAAAAAGTTGTTTCGGAAACAAGAGGGATAAAAAACAAGAGAGAGAAATATGAGATTTTTTTTTCATATTTTGATTCTTTTAGTTAAAGCGGGAATGTTAGAGTTGAAATGAGGAAAAGTAAGTTGTCTCTCCAGGCTCTTCTTCCATATTCTGCCTGTGATGGCGAATCTCCTTGATGTGCATTGAAGATCTGAAGAAAAAGCCTCAGGATATGCATTACTCCTCTTTAGTATATTTTTAAGCAGAAAATTAAGACCTGAGCATTAACAACTGTGAGTTGATATGATGTAGCTAAAAATGGTTTTCTACCCTGAAAAATCTTCACATCAAGAATAACTGAAACTGTCACTAATATACTTACTTTTTGTAATCAACACTGTTTAAAAAGAGATTTGGCAAAAATAGACGATCTGACTGCATGCTCAGTTTATCAGAAAAATCAGAAATACTGATGACCAGCAGTGATCCAGATGAAGGGTTAGATTTTTCAGTTTGGAATTTGTGATATTTCCTCTGCAGGAAAGAATAGAAACAAGCAATACCACTTGCTTTACCGTTTCATCATTAGTAATTAATTGCACATTCTGACAAATATTATGAAAACTGTTTCAGTCTAATAATTATTAGCTGTTCATCCAGTAATAATATTAAAAATGACAGGAAGAAATATGTATCCTACATAATCCATCAGATTTCATGTTTATATTTTTCTAAATTTTATATTAATTTGTCTCCGAAGCTGTATATAATAGAATTATTTTATAAAAAATCAGACACTCACAGTCACAACTCTAAAATCATATTACTTCAGTGCAGATGGATGGGCCATAAACAAAACGAGGTTGAAATTCAGAAGACAGTTTTTAAACATGCAAGTATAGTGCTATGGATCAATATCTCACCATTTCCAACTTCAGTATGATTGCATTTGCAAACCCATATACTGGTAATGAAGGATGGTTAATGCAGTCTTGCCAAAACTGCAGTAAATTTGACAAGTGTCGCCACTACTAAGGAGTAGTAGTAGTAGTAGTAGTAGAGAAGTAGTGTTCTCTACATCATGTATAAAAATCTCACTCAGTGTGGGGTTCAGTAACATCTGAAGGCACTGCACTCTTTCTGCAGAGGTCATCTGATTGTGGCTTGAACCAGAACGTGCTTATTAAATTTGGAATGCTATTACTCAAACTGAAGGGACTGATCATAGTAGATAGCCTGAAAACATAGAGTCTTTTAAATCAGTAATCAAAGTACGCCTTTTTCATTATCATCTATATTTACATTATCATATGTACAGAGCTTTCCTGGCTCTGTACATGCCTTAAGAGTATTCTAAAGACTGAATGGGTTTTTATCATCCCAGATTTTACTTAGTAAATTTGAGAAATCAAAGCAATGGTGCTCTGATCTAGCCTTTGAAAATTCCCAGTTATTCTGATCAGTTATTCTTATCTTGGGGGGTATATTAAGTTCATTTCTAGAAAAAAAAAAAAAAACAGGAAAAAAAAAGTAAAAGGTATTAAAGTTGTGAAATTTTCATTGGATCACTTTTTCTAGTAGCTTGTTATCTGCGCTTTTCATTCTCTATCAAAAATTCTATTCTCTTCTGACTCAAAGGTAAAATTCATGAAACTTTTGAGTAAAAATCATTCAGTTATTCCTCTGTATACTGAGGGTGAAAGGAATATATCCTCATTCTTTTATGTATTTTAAAGACTTTCTATCAAAGCAAGAAAAAGAATTTTATGTAGGGGTATCTTCTTTGTAGATATTAGCCACGTTCTTCTCCAATTGAAATCTGTCTTCGCTTCCTGAGGTTAGGAAGGTCCAGTAAGTAAATAACAGTGAAGTATATAACCCTCTGGAAAGTATTGGTATAACAAAGAGAAAACATATTGTTCTAATAAAAAGTTAGGCCTGGAGTATATAGAGCATGTAAGAAAGATCCTATTTAGGAAATTGGGATTCCAGTCTCCTCTCTGTTGGATAATCACTAGCATATATTTCATTTCCCTTATTGCCTCAGTTTCTTCCCCTGAAAAATGGTGATAACATAACTCCCTCTCTAAAGACTTTAGCTTAATAATTCTGTTATCACTACTTCAGTTACAAACAAAGACTTCAGGAATTAAGCGGTAGTGAGCAGTATTTGTATATAATTAGAATATTTGATCATAATTTTTCACTTGAAGCTCAACTTCCAGGACTTTTTTGTCTGCCATCCAGGTGAAGGGCCAGAAGCAGAAACAGAACAAAGTAGATCGTAAGCATGTTGTTAAGGAAGAGATTTTGTCTTGTTTTATTTTCCTCTCCCTGCAAATTCTTAAAGACAGAAGGCCAAGACTACAAAATTTGTAGTAAAAAGTGCCCTGAGATAATTATATGATATTAGACATATACCAGTGAACTGATATACTCAACATGTGGGATATTGGGGAGCTCAGGACAAGAACAGATAGGACTTTTCTATCTTCAGTCATAGTCTTGGCAGCTATTCCTGAAGTAAACAATGAATCACCTTACTTTGCATAGTTGTCACATGAAAGATCTATCCTCCTCTTTTCTCCATAACATACTTGTTTTATCTGTTTCACCTACTGATTCTTTGGAATTGTGTCTTGTCTCATCCCATAATGACCCTTATTAATGGAACTGTTAAGGTGGGAGGACAGAGTCGATTCTGCACCCTGGCAGAAAAGACCTTTCCTCTAAGGAATCCTACACGTATGGAGTGCTATGACACAGTCTGAATCAGGCAAATTCAAGGTCATCACATACAAAGTCTTAAGGAACTCGAATTATGCATCATTCTTATATTTTTAAGAAGGAACATTAAATGAAAAAATGCACATGAAATGGCATAAACCTTCCATGTCTCTAAAAGTCCTTTCACAAACATGTTGTACCTCATGCAGAGTGAGTTTCCTCACAGAAAAACTAGGCAAAATGAGAAAACAGATTAAATAAAATCAGAAAACAGGATTTTCAGGATTCTTCTGTGACACTTAGGTGTAATTCAGGCTATTCAGAATCACAGAGTGAAAAGCAGTTATGTGATCATCCTCTGCAGACAGAAAGAATTGTGGTATGAATGATTCACAACTAGGAGTTAAAAAAAAAAGAGAGGAACTATCCAGTTTTATAGAGCAGCAGTATTATAGCTTGCTACTATCCTTCGATATAGACATCCTTCGATATGTGTCTCTCTGGTTAGATCAGAGACAATTGATTTGGTTATTTCACATCATTTCTGTAAAGTTTTCCGTCACCATGGTCTCATCTCCTTTTTCAAGGTGAAAAGGCAATATTCAGAGCTCTCAGAGTAAAATTGGAAGAGGACAAGATGGTAGAAAGAAGAGGAAAATTGTCAAGGGAATAATTCATGCAACAGATATCCTAATTGAACCCGTCAGACAAATCAAACAATATATAAAACATGCTCCGAGCAAATCATACCAACCAAAAGAAGAAATAAACCTTTGTCCTGTAAAGTCCTAAAGAACAATGCTTCTGTTTATGTCTGGAATCACAGATACTTCTGAATACTTCAGAGGAGATATAACAAGGCCACCTACTGAGAGTCAGCATCTCAGTTCTGTATTATTTATTTCATCTGTATTGCAAAAGCAGTATAATAAGGACAAATTAATCATAGAAGCTCCAGGGATTTTTTTCACAGTATATCAAGCAATTATATATTGAAGATGATGATATAATAGTGTCTTTGATGTAGCTTTCAACAAAAAGACCTGCAAAGGATACTACTATGACCTAGAAAATAAAAAGTGAAGAAAATTAATGAGAAAAATAATTACAAAGAGATAGCCCAGGCCAAATGGTCCCAATGTTCCTTCTTTTCCATTCTTAAGAGATTCAAACTGCTTGAAAACAAAAACAAAGATCAGTCAAAAAGAGGGAATGATGAGGAGACTGTTATCATTTTTATTAAATAGGAAAACCTTACAAAATAATAACTCTACTGTTCATTACATGTAATTTATATTAGCTTTCCTTTCTCTTCTTATCCCTCTGGGATATTAGCTATATACTGGGGCTAAACTGATTAGAAATACACAGATGCTGCAAATAAAATGTTGCATATCTGAACAAAATAAACATAAGGCTGATGCCAAGAGAAAATATTAATTTGTCAGTAAATGTGTAATTGTAACTAGCCACAGATTTGGCAAGGAGACAGAAAACATTCACTCTGAGGAATTCTATGCCAGAAAATAAAAGTACTAAACTGAAGAAGATAAATTACACCCCATCAGCAAGCTGGCCAGCTGTAGCACCATCTTGTGCTTTCAGGCTTGCAGGAGCTCAGGGCCAGCCCACAAATTTGTTCTATTTTTGACAGTGGTACATCCCTCAGACAAATTAGTTTACATTAATTAAATAAATAAATGCATGTGTTAGAGTTATACTCAGAAAACAAAGTGATTGGAGCTTCTTAAAAAACAGTCCCTCTGCCCTGCATTTGGGAAGAATGCTCAACAGCAGACTGATCTGCAGCAAAGCTTTGCCACAACTTTCCCACCTTTACAGTGCTCTGAATACTTAACAAGCCCAGGAAGAAAAGGTATCACTTACTTGTGAATTGCAGCGACACTGCCCCCTGACGATGTCTGCACAGGAGGTGCACAGAGTTGTACACAGTGAAACTTGCTACTTCTGTCTGTCTGCTCATTTCTGTTGCCACCTAAGACCTTAAGTCCATATGGATGGAGAAAGCTGCATTCAAAATCCAGATGTTACCCCAATGTACCTCAGAGTACAGGCACAGGGTCCAACAGGGGAGCACATAAATAGCTCACAGTGGGGAGACTAGAGTTTAGCAGGAAAAGCAAAATATAACAACAGGCATCACCAGCTTCTCTTAAGTATAAGTATCTTTGTTTTACTCTTCTTCTGTGGACAGAGAGTTTGCTTTAAAATCACGGACATCTCCTCTACTGGGCAGTCTAATACAAGCTTACTCGTGTAGCTACCATGTCTGTCTGTATTATATCCACTTACTCCTTTCTGAATGGGATTCTGCTGTTTGTTGCACCATCCACACTCATCTTCACTCAAAACTACAGAAGGTTAAGAGAAAATAAAAAAGGAAATAAAAAAGACTATCAAAAGAGGGAGATAATCACTACCAATACCACTGTGAAGGACTGAACCTCAGTTATGTCAGAGGATTTATGTGGGTTTCTGGGGAATATAAATTCTGCTGTGGAGGATGTGCACTCAATTCTAAATTCCATTTAATATCAGAACTCAGGAGTGTTGTGAAATGCTGTGAGACATTCCTTGGATTAATTTTATTTTAATCAATAATGACCTTGCTTGCTCTTACGCTGCCCAGATGAAACCTCTGTTTTTTTTCACAGATCAGACCAGCAATGAATGTTATCCTGTGATGAGTAATGCACAATATTAAAAATTAATCTAGATAAAAATACAGTGTTAACTCTTATTAACCATGAAGAATTGACATCTACTACAGTTGCATCTTCAAAGCAATGCAGATGACAGAAGGAATTTCTCTCCTCTGCTCAATTCCTCTCTTCTTGCAATCTCCATGGTATGATAAATAGGAGAATAGAATATTTGGTCAGCTAGGAAGATTATCATGCAGAACAGAGCCTCATGGTACTTTTTTATATGTTGTTGGCATGTTTGCAAAAAACACAGGCTCTGGTTTCATTCATAGATGAATTCATTCATAGATCAATCACAGGGCAGTTCAGAGAAGGTAAAATTGTGTGTATGCTGTGCTGATACTATTTTTGTTTTGACATGTCTGAATGGACAATAATTTCTGGTTTGTAATATCTGTCTATAACTAAGAAAGGCCTTATCAGAAACCCTATGTCTACTGTATGATGACTGGGCACACAAGTTTGTGGGCCCTCTAGTTTGTTCTGAACGTTACTGAGCAAGACACCATAAGGGAGCCCGGTGATCATTACTCTGTACCAGTAGGGAATTTCTAGTTGATTTGTCTACAGATTAAATTAACATATTTGTATGTATGTGTATGTATATATTCATAAACTTTGCAACTCCCTCAAACATACCAAAAGTAAATTTACAGTAAGTATAATATGCTACACACCATATATTCCCATTGAGTTAGGTTAGTGATTGAGTTCGTTTGGAAAAGATTTTATTAAAGAAAAAAGTTGTTAATCCTGCAGCAAATGTATGGTGAAACAGAAGCCATTAAAGTTGTATGAACTGTAAATTTAGAGAATTGTGCAAGGTTTCATTTTTTTCCCCATCATCAAACTTCCAACTATAATAATCAATTTAAAGTAACATACTCTTCTGCAGTGCCTGATAAGAAAAATGTGTCATGGTTGTTATAAGTCAAAGAATGGACCACTGTTCTCTTTTATGTGTTAGCCTATAGTAACTTGAAATAATGTTCTTATTAGCTTTCTGAGTTAAGAATAGGCTTTGATCTGCCCACTTCACAGTGGTTACTTTAGTTCAGTTTGTTCATTTTTTCCTCCCTAAATTTTCACTATACAGTTCAGATTTTTATACTACTGTATTCCCAATAAATGAAATCAAGATCAGCAACTATGTTTTAGATAAATCCATTTTGGTACAAGAAGACAAAGGTGTAAATGTTGTAAAAGTTGCTACAGTTTCATAAGCATTTTTGTTTTGTATAGTTTTGTACATTTGGTAAGCATTTGCAAAATGTTGCAAACATTTGGTTGGCAAATGACTGTGATTATCTCTTCTTTTTTTACTAAGTTCCCTTTATCATCTGTACCAGTGCTTTAGTTCTTACATTTTCTTTGAAATAATTGTACCAAATATATTTACACAGATATTTGTGCATGAAATGTTAGTGTACATGTATTAGAATTTTGTATCCACAGACACCCTTCTCTCCTGAGCCTGCAAACCTCAGGCAAAGGATGACACATTATCATAAAGAGGGACCAAGCCTGGGACATAGTTTGATTATCTATAAAAACAACATGCAGTTTGCCTCAGAAGACAGCATAATAACTTACCACATAGAAAATACAAAAACAGTATTTACACTTCAGGAGAAGCTCAAGAGTGCCTTTCTTGTCACTCCTCTGGCCAGATATTATCTTTCAATTCTCGCCATGAGAATCAGAGATGGGATGTTTTAAACTAAGGCTTCTCCTCACCATTTTTGCTTCTCTGTTGGACTGTTGTCCTTACTGTTATGAAATATCCTCAGGATCTCTGGACCAGTTGTTTCCCAGTAGTATGCATAGCGGCCTTCTTTGTAGCACCTTTTCTGATTGCGAGTATCTAAAGGCTGGCTAGTTGCCCAGAGAGGTTGTGGAGTCTCCATCTTTGGAGACATTCAAAACCTGACTGGACAGTAAGCCACCTGCTTCAGTTGACCTTGAACATTCAGCTGGGAGGCTGGATTGAGAGTTCTCTGGAAGTCCCTTCCAAACTCAGCAATTATGGGATTCTGGGATTGTATTAGCAGCAGTCAGACAGTGAGTATATTACCATTTCCTCTGCTAGAAACTATGAAAAGATAGAGGGACTAAATTCTGCCAGTGAAGTATATTCTAAACATAGTCCTCTCATCTGCAGTTGCTCTGATAGATAGCATACAGCCTTCTCATCCAAGTGTCTCCGGGGTCCCTTGTCCTTTCTACAAGATTCATCAATACAAAACTTACTCAAGTTTAGCATTTTCATCCAGGCATTGTCAAGCTTCTCTTCATATAAAATGCTTCCAGTCTTCAGTCACTGGTCTACTAAGTCTTACACTGATCTTTCATTCATTTAAAATTCATTTGTAGGACACTAATGTTGTTTGTTAGTCTCAGGAGTAATTTTTAAGCAGCCTCTGCTCTAAGCCCTCCCGCTAATTTTATTATTTGATGCTATGTGCTTACTATTCTATGATCCTTTAAAATGTGACAAGTTAAACAGAATAACTCCAGAATGAGGGAACTCCAGGAAATTTGAATATAGATTTTTTTTTGTATTTCATATGTACAATAATCCTAAAATTAACAACCACGCCCATGTTGTAAAAAAAAAAGGGAAGTGAGAGGTGAAGGCTTAATATTTTTCAGCTAAAACAAGAAACAAATTTTATTGATTAGCTGCAGTCGACTGATGCTTGTCTATCTACCTACAATTTTAAATGTAGATGTCATTATTCATTTCATATCTGTATAACCAGTTCTCATAATGTCCTGGTGACTGTTATTTCAAGTGCATGTAACTCTACTGCTGGTCTTAAAATAGGAGCTGTATGCCAGCCTGAATATGGCTGCACTCACTATTTATCTATATTTCCAGGGATTTGTGATACTTAATTACTATTGGAAAAGTTCTCTGAGATCACTGAAAAAAGCACTTCAGACTTTGCAAGAATCATAATAGAGTATTTCTAATAATAGCTTCAATTTTAAAATATTCTAGAACATTTCCTCTGAATGGAGTTGCAAAAGAAAAAGAAAGTAGTTATCATTATGCATATTTTGGTTTCATTACATCCAAATCTACCTCCATCAATTCAACTATCACAATAAAGTATATCAGGCCAATTCTAAAAAAAAGATACTAACACTGCAAAATCATCATCTTAAACACACAGTATTGATTCATCCTCAAAGCACAATTTCAGTTCCTCCTAGTATGGAAATAGAAACATAGATATAATGGACATATATAATAGAAAATATAGAAATCTGTATTATTTTTCATTTTGTGTGCTGCAACATTTTAGTGCATCTGTGACTCCACAGAGAAAATTCTAAATTACCTCGAGTGAGACGCAAAGAAATGCAAGATTAGATTTTGGCTCTAAAACTTTGCCATTAGTCTAACCCTAGTTCTCATGGGCCACAGAAATGGTTATGAATGATTTAGAAGATTTCTATGAAGCTGCTGCAGAAAAAGTGAAAGTGCAAAATAAAATTACCTTTCCACTCCTCATAGAAAAAAAAAATTTCCTGACTTCTACCAGGAGGTCACAAAATAAAATGATGCTCTGTGTTCCTAGAATTCCCTACCTGGAAAGAAGCTGAGACACTGTGGTGTCATTTTGGCAATATTGGCATTGTAGCACATTGTGGGAATCTGGAGCTGTTCTGTAAAAGAGTTCTCCATGCTTTTCTTCAGCCCTCGTTCTGAGAAACACGGTTTTGCTTTATGCCCTTCCAGCTTCACCAGCAGTGGAAGATTTGCTTTATGTCTCCCTGGAATCATAAACATCTGACAAGTCCTCTTTATTAAAAAATCATTTTGTTCTCATGAGTTAAAGTCCTCTAGTTTACTCTAGATAATTACGATACTTACTTTTTTTAATGTCTCTCATCAGCAGAAACAGAATGCAGGCATTTGTTAGCTCATATGTCATTCGCTTCTATTTAATAGGACACAACTACATATCTTTGAAAATTTACACACAGAAATCTTAACACAAAGATTTTTTTCCCTGAAAAATATTCTAAAATAACTGAGATTCTTTCCCCTCAAAGGAAGTTGACTTCAATCAGTAGCAGCTGAAAAACAGGATATTTGTTTTTCAAAACCACTTCACCTACCTAGTTCTTCTAATTATACTGGACTATATAAACTGGATTGAACAGGATTGATGCAGGAATTTAGTAACAAATTCACAGCTCAGTAACAGAGAGGTGAATTAGTTCCCTGATCTATCACCCTACTTTCTCCTGCATTTCTCCTTTATCAAAGAATTAAGTAATCTTTTCTCTCACATAAACCCCATAGTGTTGGTGATTTGACTGCCACCATTGGTAATTTCTTACACTGACCTATCATTCTAGCTATTAAAGACTTTTTCTTAATGTCTACCTTAAGCTTTTTCTTCCTTAGCTTCAGGCTATTGCTTCTTGTCATCTCATCTTCTGAGACAGTCTAATTCCCTTCACTCATTTTTATTGTTACCTTGATGGTATTTATAGACTGTGATCATCTACCCCCCAAGTCTTCTCTTCCCTAGACTATAAAATGTAGTTATTTTCCCTATGTTTATCCTTGGAGTGAATTGTCCCTGCTGAATTTCACTGCATTTTCTGGCATTTTCTCTCCCACTCGTAGGGATGTAAGGTGCCGGCACGTTGTGACTGCAGGGCCTGGCAGCACTGCCAGCTCCCCCATGCCTCACAGGGTCATCATCATGAGTCACCAGCTTCTCATTTTGTTGAAAAAAAAAAAAGATAGAAAGAAAAAGAAAGAAAAAAAGAGAGAGACCTCTACTGGAGTCCATGTTTAATTTACTAATGTCAAGGTGTGTTCTCACTTGCTGCTTTTCTAATTATTTGTGTCAGGCACTGAGAGGGTGGGCAGAGCCAGGCCAGGATGTTAGGATGTGGAGGGAGCAGCGCCCTGGGCAACCCCAGCCCCAGGGCTGTTGGGAACTACCATGGGGCCAGGTTGGAGGACCAGGGGCTCCTGTGTCTGGATAGGGCCGGAACATGACGGGTCTGCAGCCAGCACCACTGCAGTGTCATAGACAGCGGTGGGGTTGGGTTGGGGGAGCAGGCTAGAAGAAGGCTGCTGACCCTGCAGGACCCTGAGGAGCTCCATGTTTTTGCCCTAGAGGTAATTTGTTTATAATTCTGGGAAGTGAATGTCATATAACTTCTGCTGTACCGCTGTGGTCAGGTAATTGTGCAGTTGGTTGTGTGCCTCGGTGGCTTCCTGCCCACCCAATATGAGCTTCTGGAGGAGCTTTCCCTTTGGTCAGGGACAAGGTGGATGGGGATCAGAAATGAAGTGCTGAGTTATGCTGAGGTGTAATCTTCAGTCTAGGGGAAAAAAATCTGTATTTCTCAAAAAAAAATAATAAATGTTCTAAGCAATAAATGTTCTAAGCAATAATAAGGCACTAAGTGAAAATGTATCAAAGGAGAGGAGCTTTAAGTCATCACTATTTTTTTTCAAAAGCTCAAATTTTATCAAATTTCATCTTCGAAGGAAAAACAGTTTTCACTGGGAAAAAATGTATTTTTCCATTTAAGAGTAGAGGACTGGTAGAATAATAATCATAATAAAAAATACAGGAAATTTCCAGTAAATACAAAATAAGCCCTTCATAGTTATGGTTGGCTGGATCTCTCTCTTATTTCATTTGAGAAAAAAAATACTCCTCTGAAGAAGCAAACCAGCACTGGTAAGTTAATAACGAAGCTGAGCAAGGAGGGAAATTGTTTCTGAGAACTGTGTTAGCTTTATGCTAAAATAGATGCAATCTGGAAACATAATCATGATTTAAGCTTTATTTCATTCTACAAAACAAAAAATCCAATTCCTTTTACCATTAATAATCAGGTTCCCATTTCCAATCCTGAGATGTTCTTCATTTTACTAATTCTCTATTTGTTAAATACCTAATCCATGCCAAAGCATTTTTGTCCAGATGGCATTTATTAAGGGTATACATCATATGATATGCTACTCTATAATGCATAAATAGTATTCATTCACTGAAATCACTTTATTAGTTAAATCAGGATATTGAGGAAAAGAGACTGGTTTTGTTCAGCAAAATCTATCTTTAGTAAATTTATCTATATATCAGCTACCAAAGATCATTTTTCAAAAGTTGTCACCTGCTGATCCTTAAGACAGTGACAGCCCAGTGCACATATTCCAGGATCAACCCCATTATACCAGTGGCACACTCACAGAACCTTCTCTATCACTTCCTTTATATATAAATATATAAAATTTATTTATGTATTCATTTTCTGCTACTGCAACTACCAGAGATACAACAGACTGAGGAACAACCACCTGCAGTACATACAGGGTGTGCAGGGAATAAGGATAGCAAGCAGAGTCTCTAAGGAGTGCAGCAAGTCGTAACAAGAAAGAAAAGGGAAAATTAGGAGAGATGGTAAACTAGAGTACAGTCACTCCACCAAGAGTGTTTGTCCACTTCTTGTGATTCTTTGAACTGCAAAGCTTAAAGAACAGAGCTGTATTTGCAGTGACAGGACTTCTTATATATTATTGGTTAAATGCATTAACAGAAGCTAATACTAAAATATCCCAGCTAACACAGAAATCACGTGCCTTTGCTTTGCTTTGTGTGGAATAAATGAGTATGTTGGGGGTTTTTTATATTTTATATTTATGGATGCTTTCTCTATCAAAGGTGAAATTGCTAGAAGAATTGCAGAGGTCAAAGGACATGGTGCAGCCACTTAGCTGTGCAGTCCCCAGTCCATGAGAGGATGATATGCAGCAATAGGATGTATGTTCTTTTCTATTTTCTTAATTTATTAAAATTGAATGACAGCAAACTTTCCCTATCCCCCATCTGACTCCTCCTAATATGTAATATGCGCACACACACATGTATATTTGTAGTCTGATAAGTAAATTAGGAGAAAAGAACAGAATTACAACAGAAGTCCATTCTGTGCCTGTCATTTCAGTAACAAAAATACTGCATGCTGCAGATTTGCTATGTGTAGTATGAAACAAGTCAGAGGAAAGTACATTTCCACACTGCCATCCAGTAATTAACTCACTAGGAGAAGTGCTAGGCAGACGCCGTTTGCCACCTGCATGGCGAGCTGCTGGCAAAGCTGGCAGCCAGCAGAAGAATCAAGATACAGGGTCAAACAGCTGCTCCTGCTCCATCACACAAGTGGAACCCTCAAAATTACTCCCCTGACTTGGGAATCAAAGAATAAATGTGTTGCCACAGAGCTCCAACACGCTGAAAGATGCAGTGTAATCACTGAGCAAAGTATCCCTCTTCAGTAGATACACTTAATGTTTTGTTGAAAATGTTTAATGAAACAGCTCACATCTTCAACAAGCTAGGCCTGTTCCAGTGTCCATTTAGGTCTGTGACAGTAATCATATGGGAAAGCAGCTTGGGCTCTGTCTTCCATCATGCTCTTTTGCTGAAGCTTTTCAAATGTTTCTCTCACTATTTCACAGACTCTAATCTGGTTATACAAATAGTTCATCTAGTATTCTTATGACAGCTAGAGCAGGAACAAAAAATTCTGTATTGCATAAAAGAATGTGGGGTGAAGGAAAAGCCACATGCCAGGATGCAGATCACTTCCAGCAATACTGCTGTTAGCACTGAACACTCTTAAAGTTCTTTCATATGTTCATTCATTTTTGATACACTTTTGGATATAAAGAAATAAACTTGAAACTCATATACTCCGGTGCATATATCTTTCATAGGATATGGATGTATATGTTTGTTTTTATATTTTTTGCTCCTTTAATTTTACTTCTCATTCTTTCTTTACTTTTCAGTCTATGACTATCTATAGGCTTAGCACTGCAGCAGAAAAAGAGCCTACCTTTCTCCTTTGAGTGTTTTTCTCCTTTTCATTCATAGTCTGTTTTTTCTTCACTCTGGGGTTGATCTATATTTCACTACTTGAAACTCATTATTATGTGCAACACTATTGTCTCTGTGGGAGAATGTTGTAACAAGGATCAAGATAAGGCTTTTAAAATAATTCTTATCAAGAAAAGGAGGAAAGAGAAGGTATTAGCACTACACTTTGCATTTAAAGCCTCTCTTTTGTCAATCAAGCAAAATTAGCCAACATTATTTTTCTTCCAAAATGTGTTGTAAGAATTAACTGTAAGCAAAACAGTTTTATTATAAAGGAATACCCAATGGGTTTAATTATGAAGAAAGATTGTAACACTTTTGGAATAAATATGCCACTTCATTGAACCCTTTTATGCATCCTTCATCCACTAGAGATTGCTGAGCTGACCTAAAGACCTTACTGCAACTGAGGAGTCAGCAGTTTGATTCTTAATGTCATAATCACAGCAATTAGCAAAGTGTCTGGATTCTGACACATCAGGCAGAGGCAGAAGAATCTGTAAAATGTATGTAGTGAGAGAAAGGGAAGCAAGAAGAGAATTAAAGCAATCCTGTAGTACTGATTTCACACATGCAGATGGATCAGAGTCTGCAGATGGATCAGTGTCTACAAGAGGCTCAGCTTCATGACCTATATTATGATGAATTGACTCTGGGTGCTACATTCTAATTTTAGTAGTTTTTTAAAAGGTTAAAAAGAAAGCATTTGTGTAAATACTGAGTTATTTCATTTTCATCACAGCCAAAATATGCATTTGGGAGACAAAAATAAAATTCACTTGTGTCTTTGTGGGAAACCAAGAATTAGAACAAATAATCAAGGACTACTGAGTGCTTTTCCTTTATCTGTGAGTTACAAATAAGGTTAAATATTCTGTTGCTGTCTCTTTGTTTCACCCTTTTGTCCACTTGATGAAGTCAATTTATATTTAGTTAAAGGAAAAGCCACCTACATGACTAAATATGTCATTTGTAAGAGGATAAAAAAGAATATAATTTTTTCTCCGAGTGAGTTTACAACCCATAATATGCTGTGGTTGCTACACTGACTAAATAAATCCTTACCAGATCAAGTTTGCTTTATAAATGCACATTAAAATGATAGAATCTCTTTTCTTAGAACATGCAGACATCTCTTTCTCCTGCAGAAGAAATGCTACTGTACTACTCTACTTTATGCAGAAAGGTGTTGGAAGGCTAATGCAATTTCTTACCAGCGAACAATCCTTTAGGCTTTATTATCAACTAGTACAGACCATTTCAGACCCAATATTAAATTATGGAAAATCAGGCACAAAGTAGGCTCAGGAGTCAGGGAGGGAAAATCAGTTCCTTCAGTCTAACTTCTCTATTACTTTTGAGATGCAATGCAGATAATGTTCAAGAAACCTTAAACAAAGTGAAATGTTATCCAAAACTTCTTGTCAGTATTTATATGTTTCAAATCTTTGCTGCTGTTTTAGTTTCCGTGTCTCACTAGGGAAGAAATGAGTATAATGTGATATCACTTAGGGTATCCTGTGATTTTTTTTTCCTTCTGTGCTGGAAAATGGGGATAACAGAGCAGTCTGCATGCCTATAATGTTACTTTCTTTGAAGATAATGATTCCAGATTTTATCACATAACTGAGGTGAAAGTGGGACATGTTGCTCAGTGTGTGAGTGTGGAAACACTCTCTCCTGTATTAGTAAGCTGGTTCTATTTACACCAGTTGAGGATGATACCTTCTAATTAAGAAAATTGCAGAATTCAGCTTTCAGTGCTCATAACACATGCAGTCATAAAATTATTTAAATAAGAGGTTGTGGTGAACAAATATCTCAGGCCAATAAATATTTAAAAACATTTTTGGAGATCAGGAATATACGTTAAAATATCAACTTCACTTTTGACTAACTAAATGTGAATTTCATTCACCTAATGGTAGAATTTATTTCACTTATCTCTGTGATTAGTTCAGGTTTGTCATCTTTCTCTAACCAGAGAGAAATGAACAGCACCAGAGAAAAGTTAATCTCATTCTATATTAGAAATCTATTTCTAGCTTTAATGACCTACACCCTGAAAATACCTACAATGACTAAAGGGGCCTAGACAACCACCTTAGGCTAGAACTGTAACTTTCAGATAAATGCAGTTAGGTGAGACATATCCTATTAAAGTGTCACAGATCATAGTTTATACCTGTCTAAAGATAGGCTGCTTTGGCCCGGTGATAGCATTTTCTTTAGTTTAGCATTTTCATTTTCTTGTATTGTTATCCAATATTTCATTCCTCTACAATGTACATCAATCTATACATTGAATCTAAATAATTTCTGTTGATGATGTTCCACAGCCTTATTTGTTTTATATTGGTCCAGGGTATGATATTTAGAGGGCTGGATGAAATAGGCTACAAAGATCACTTCAAACCTAAAATGTTTTGTAATTTTTTGACTTTTCTGTTCTGCTTTAATCTAACACAAGCATTACTATCATTAACTAAGAAAAAATGAAGACCTCTTGACTTGTCATATAATTTTAGTTTTCAGAGTTATTTTCATAAGTTATTTTCATACTATTTTCCAAGATCCATTACTAGATATATATTATCAAGCCATCTACTTTCATGCAGGCATCCATTTTGGACGTGTTGTCCTTCTTGAACAATAGCATTACCTACATAACTGTAGAAGATTGGCAAACTATTTGCAGCTCTCAATTCTTCAAATGTAACCTATACAGTAAAAATTTTACTGAATACCATTTGTATCCTTCAAGGAGGAAAGGTGATGCTTTTCGTTAATAAAAGTGGACCTTAATTACCTTATGGTATCTCCTTTTCTACAGGCATTATGGACAAAGGATAAAATATTTGCTTTGAGAAATGTAACCCAGGCAAATTTGGATTCTTACTTTTTCTTTTAGTTCACTTCAGCATTTGTACATTTCTCAAGTATAATACAGATCTACTGACTGTCCATTAATGAAAACTAATTCATTTTGCCACAAAATCCTCCATGGCCATATACAGCAAATTCTAGCTGTTAAGAAAATCTAGACACATCTTTTTTTTTTTGAAATGTCAGTGCATTTCGGTATGCAAGCATTGTGTAGTGGTAGTTCAAGTCACTTTGTTCTTACTGCCAAATACATAACAAGATTTTTACATTTTTTCTAGCCAGGCTTTGGAAAGAATATCATCTTAAATGAGACTAACACTATCTGACACACATTTACATTCATGCTGGAAGATTAAAGATACAACTCATAAGCCAAGAGAACTTTTGAAATGATCTACAGCAACATTTTCCAAAACCATCAGAGATCATGATGCTATTCTTATGACAGTCTCCCGGTCAAATCATTTGTGCTTTCACTATGAGATTAATTGCAAAAAGGAAGGCAACAATATTCTGTGTTTTCCTGTATATGACAGCCATGTCAAAACACTGCTTCTTAGCTAAAAAATGTGAGTTATTTGTCATGTTACTGGCATGAATGCTGCAGTAAACACAGTTCTGCAATGATGACACATGATATGACTAATTTCTTCTTCTGCTATACTTTCTTGTTAGCCGCTAGGTGATGCATGTTACATATTCCTTTCTGTGACTGATCTGCATAGTATCAAGAGCTGTTAGAACAAACAGTTAAAATCAAGCTACAGTGAGTCATGATCTCAATTCTGGAAATTCCCAGTTTAGTTTTTAGAATCATGGCTGTGATATAAATGTGAGGAAGAACAGGATTAAGAATTGAGGGTTTAGAATTATTGGGAAAAGATTTTGACAAGAAAGATTTAAAAACTGTTTTGAAACTGCAAAAATCACTGCTTAGAGTTTTGAGCTCTCTCTTCCCTGCCTATGGGCACAGCAGGCAAGTGTTTCATGGCCGTCAGCTGTAGAACCTGGCATTGGCTACATGCGTAAGGGACGCAGGCTTTTGGCTTTGGAAGTGCTTGTTAACTAGCCAAAAACTAGCCTTCTTTGAAGTATATGACCAAAATTGGATGCAGGTTTCCAGATAAAGCTTTATCTCGAAAAAGTGCAATGAAATAATTACTCCTGCAGCTGACACAATATACTTATTAACAGAGCAAAAAGATGTGTGGAAATTTGCAACTTATTTATGCCACTAAGCACAACTTTATGTCACTTTGCAATACAAAGAAAGCTAGAAATAAAATGTGACCTAACAAAATTCAGAGACTATGCTTGTGACTATATGAGCCTATTAATTCAGATCTTAGATTCTGCTCAAAGATAAGAAACTGAGGAGCAGTTCCATAGTGGAAGATGGGAAAATATAATATTTTTCCCCAAGGCCAATTATGTTCAGAATAAACCATTCCTGTGGAAAAAAGTGTCAGGCCTACCACTATATGAGGATATACAAAGGATAGCAAATCCTTTCTTATGCCTTTAACCTGATGTACCTACTAAAATTATGTTCAGTCCAGAAGCCTTCAAATGAATGCTCGTGCAGTTTTTAAGTCCAGTGGTGTGAAGAGGTGCTTCCTATCTTTTGAAACTGTATTTGCCCTGGGCTACACAAATGCAGTTTCAATTTAGTTTGTCTAAAGCTTGTGAAAGTGGTATAATCCCAGACTGTGCAAAACTGTCATGCATTGTATATTACATATTCTTCACTTGCCTGGAAAGATCACACACAGTAAATATTTTTCTGTTGACTTGCAGCTTAGGACAGGCAGAGAAAACTACAAACTTCTAGGATTAAAAAATATTTTCTATTTCCTGCTCCTTGTGTAAGGAGCTACTACAGCGACTAGAACAGTGTGAATGTTCAGTATCCTAATAGGTTTGGCTCTATGCATATTTTTCAAAAACATTAATTTGGCAAAATTATGTTTGCAAATGCTAAATGTTTTAACAAACTCAAATCCTGCAGTTTGACTCAAAATCCTATAGCAGGTCAAACTCAAAAGATTTTTAAAGGAGATACAATTGACATGAATGATGTCAGATTGTACCAGCTGAGGAATGAGAGCTCTTGACACTGTTTCTGTTTATATAACATACCTAAGAAATAAAAAATACAGATAGGTAGATAGACACTCCTTTGGCAATCCTTATCTACAGTGATCAGAGAAGACTCAAGACTTTGCAATTCTTTTTAATACCTAAACCATCTTGCCACTTGGTGCCAGTGATTTTCATATTATACAGTTTACAATTTGCAGGATAGAAGCATGCTTTTTTTGCAGTGTTTACATGCTGTAACTAAAATAATCTGTCATCTCTGACGCTACCAGAAAACGATCTTGCACAGCTGCTGGCATGTTTTAGGTTTTAGATCCAAACATCTGAAGAGAGTTTTTCTGATTTTATCAGATTATTTTTGTTTATAATATAGAATTTATTTTTTAGCTTGGAAAAGTGACTTGAATATCAACCAGATTTCTTGGGCTCCTCTTCCTTCTACAGCCCTATTTCACAGGATTCTTCCAATCAGCTCTCTAAAGAGGACCAAAGTCTGCTCTCGTGAAGCCCAAGGCTGTCAGCCCTGTGTGGGATCCTCATGGTCACTGCAGCCAAGGTTGTGCCCAGTCTTCCCATCTCCAGCCATTCCTTGTTTCTAAGTGCAAGGTCCACCAGAGAACTTCTCCTTGTTAGCTACTCAATCATGTGTGACAGGAAGTTGTCATCAGTGCTTTCCAGAAACCAACAGGGAGTATCAGTGACTGATTCCAACTTGAAGCTTATATCATTTATTTGCGAACTGTGGTTTGAAAGCTGAGAATACACATGAAACCTCTTGTATTGGATCACGGCTGACAGTCATTTAAGTCAAATCTAAAATAAAGTAACCCTAATAGTTAGGGAAAAATGAATAAAAATTTTAAAAGAGGTAATTATTCAATAAAGTAAAAGAACTAGGAGTAATTAAATGAGTGATCACAGAAAAAAAATCTAAATAGGACAAAGTTAGGAAGAACACCGACACTTGGCAGAAGCAGATCTATATGAATGAAATTTTATATTTGGAAATAATTGATCAGCTCATCACAGTAATGTTTCTAAAATTACTTGCTGTTTGCCATGAGCAAGGATATAAGTCATGTAGACAAAAGGCTGAAAAGAAAGGTTGGGAAGGCAACTAGAGCAGGTATCCTGATTATCCTCTACAACGGAGTGAATGATTGTCAGAATCCCACCAGAAGGGTTCACAGAGAATTAAACTGATTTGGAGAAGAGACTTACTGAAGTGCTGGTGAGGATTTTTTTCCAAATAAGTAAGGATATGATAATGCAAATGAAGAAGTCATTCAATTATGTAAAACATTGGGTACGTCTTAATATTGAGATATCCTCCCAGCTGATAAATTCTATGTGAATCTCTGTGAAAGCAGATGGATAAGACAAGTTTCAAAAAACTAACTTACTAAAGAAAGTAAGCTACAAAAAATCTTGTGGTGTCCATGCCTGCATTTAGTTCAAAGGAAAAAGGAAAATCAAGCAAAGACAAAAGAAAGAGAAGGACTGCAAAAAGAAATAAAGCATTGGGACTGATAGGGAAAAATCACTATGAAAAAACATTCAATTGATAGAATTGATCTATTTACAAATTTGGTGTGGTCAATAAAAAGCTCAAAAAGCTTATGCACTGCTGCAAGGAACAAAACAGAAGCCTTGGAATTACTGACAGAGGCCGTAAACCATGTATTTTGCAAGGTAAAAGCAAGTAACATACAAACAAGTGCAATAAAACATGCTTTCCAAAAGATATCCATTATTAAAGAGACCTGGAAATAAAAGCACTACGGAAGCACCAGATTAATAAAGTTATAGAAAAAAGCAATGGTACAGTTAAAACTATCTCTCACTTGCAGTGAGATAAGTAGTAGTACGGAGTATTTACGTAGTATTAGTTAAGTGGTATTTAGGAATATGTTTCAATTAGTAGTATTTAAGAATGCTTAAGGATTCAAGGTCCAGAATGAACTTTAAATATGGATAGTGCCTCACATTCTATGATTATTTATTCCATTACATTATGTACAAGATAGAAATAATCCTGAGAGCACAGATGGGAACCTAGATTTCCTACATTTCACCTGATATTGTCATTTCTCTGTGCATAAGGCGTGCTCAGAGCCTGTCTGCCCACTCGCTGCTGCAGATCTTCCATCCTGAGCAAGGCACTGGACTCCCCAGACAAGCATGTCTTTAATGTGCGCAAACAGGCACTTGGGTTCCCAACCTTGAGCAACTCTGCAGTTCAAAATGTTGGCAAAAAAATATGTGAGTAGACCTGGAGAATAAGCTTTCCTGATAACTGTGTTGCAGTTAATCCCATATGCTACCAAAACCCTACCCTCAGTGCTAATGGAAGGAGTTCAAATCTTACTCAGTTCTGGCAAGATTTTACACTGAGTTTGTGGAAAACTTAATTTTCACCAGTCCATTTTGAGCACAGAACCAACATGTATTATGGTTTTAGGCCATCTGTTCTTACTGGTAAGTTTGAGGAAATCTTGAATTTATTTTACTTTTATATAATTTTCCTCTGAGTCAACCTGAACTGCTAGGGAGCCAGGGGAAATGTTTGAGGAAAGAAAGAAGATGAAACAAATCAAATGAATACCAGCACACTTTATTAGCAAAGTCAAAGATAGATAAAGGAAATGAACTCTGATCTCCAAATTCCCTAGGTTTTACCCCTGGCCAATTGCTAATGAAACACGTTGATTATTTTTCAAATCATAGATAGGGAAGGTCTACATTTTTGAATGTGATGCTATTTTCTGAATTAATTTAGAAGCGTGTCTACACAAATCTGCAGATATGTAAACAACTACGTGTTTACCTGAAGTGAAGCTAATAAATGTTTAATGTATTCTAAAGCAAAATAACCTTTTCAAGTCAGTGCCACAGCTGAGTCTAATGCTTGCTGACAGACTTTATTTTGGCAATTATTTTTAAAGGTCTGTTTCTCTTCATTTTATTAGTGCATGATAAAGTCAAGCCCTAAGGCATTCAATTTCTGAGTTAAATGATGAAATACAGTAGTTACTGAAGAGGACTAAATTAAAAAGATAGAAATGCTATTATGTTTGAAAAAAATCTTTATGCAGAATGATTTTTTAGAAAGTTAGGCTCTTGCAAACTGTAGCTAGTTTAAGGCAACAGTATTTTATTGACAGCCCATGGTTTATTGTTCAATTTGTATGCCTTTCAGTTGTTTTAGGTGGCAAGGTATATGTTGCTACTGATGGAAAGAGAAAATTAACCCCTCTGACTTTGTGCTATTTAAAGGCAATTGTTGTTAAAAGTCAGTAGAAAAGATATTGACAAAACTAGAGAGGGGGCTGCAAGTTGGAAAGAAACAACTATTTTTAGGGTGAGGTAATGAAAGCTATTGATTAAAAACCTCTTCATTTTGTAATTGCAGTGAAAGGGATAGAAGTGCAAACAGAAAAGCTGTTTATTATTTCAAAATATATTTTTCTGACCAATAAAAGAGCATGAAATAACTGATGTAAGTTTAAAGTAAGGTTTCACTAATTATCTAGACATTTGCAACACTGTGCAGGAGAATTATCTATTTTAAAACAGGATCACAGAGTTACAGAATAGTTAAGGTTGGAAGTGACCTCTAGAGATCACCTAGTCCAACCCCCCATTCTCCAGCAGGGACACCTAAAGCATGTGGCACAGGGTGGCATCCAGGCAGGTTTTGAAGATCTCCAGAGAAGGAGTCTCCACAGCCTCCCTGGGCAGCCTGTTCCAGGGCTCTGTCACCCTCACAGGTCATCTTCACATGCAGATAGAACTTCCTGTGTTTCAACTTACAACCATTGCCCCTTGTCCTATCACTGGCCACCACTGAGAAGAGCTTGGCCCCTACATTCTCCCTTCAGCTATTTATACAAACTGATCAGATCCCCTCTCAACCTTCTCCAGGCTAAACGGGCCCAAATCACTCAGCCTTTCCTCATACGAGAGATGCTCCAGTCCTTAATCATCTTTGTCTCTCTATGCTGGACCCTCTCTAGAAGCTCCACGTCCCTCTTGTCCTGGGAAGCCAAGAACTGCCCGCAATGCTCCAGGTGCAACCTCACCAGAGCTGAGTAGAGGCACAGGTTCCCCTCCCTTGACCTGCTGGCAACACTCCTCCTGATGCAGGCCAGGATCCTGTTGGCCTTCTTGGTCACGAAGGCGCACTGCTGTGTGAAGGCACACACATAGCTTTTTGTCCACCACGACTCTCAGATCCCACTCCAGGAGCTGCTTTCCAGCAAATGAACCCCTAATCTGTCCTGGTGCCTGCAGTTATTTCTTCCAAGGTGCAAGATCTCTGAGCCCTGCTATCCAGCCAGTTCTCAGTCAACCTCACTGTCCACTCATCTAACCCACACTTCCTGAGCTTCCCCATGAGGAAATTATGGGAGATGGTGTCAAAAGCCTTGCTGAAGTCAAGGTGGACAACATCCACAGCTCTCCCATCATCCAGCCAGCTATTCGTCCCATCATGGAACACTATCAGGTTAGTCAAACATGATCTCCTCTTGGAGAATCTGTGCTGACTACTCTTGATCATCTTTTCCCTGACAAGCTTAGAGATGGATCTCCAGGATGGCTCCATCACTTTTCCAGGGATGGAGGTGAGGCTGACAAGCCTGTAGTTGCCCAGCTCCTCCCTCTTCCCTTTTTGAAGACTGGAGTGATGTTTGCCTTCTTCTAGTCCTCTGGCACCTCCCTCGCTCTCCATGACCTCTGAATGATGATGGAAAGTGGCTGAATGCATGGCAAGGTCACTTACAGTTTGACTTTGTGTGCCTTCTGCTTATCAAAATACTCATTAAGACTAATGTTACAGATACGTAAAATAATCCATACATCTGGCTGGTATAGACAAAAATGACCTTG
The DNA here is from genome assembly GCA_032353885.1 of Nothura maculosa. Classification (NCBI taxonomy): domain Eukaryota; kingdom Metazoa; phylum Chordata; class Aves; order Tinamiformes; family Tinamidae; genus Nothura; species Nothura maculosa. The sequence continues at coordinate 15,398,524 of JAUBOD010000001.1, forward strand.
CTACAAAGTAGGGACAGTAACAGCTCTCAAAAACTATAGGAGATGGCCTAAGCAAGGACCATGTTTTCCTTCCGATTCCATAACTCACAATACTTTTTCCTCCTTTCAATAATACTTCACAAAAATATTGAAAGAGTTTTGGGAAAACGTAAAGCAAATAAAGGGCTTTTCTTTGTTTCCTCTAAGACTTGCAACAATCTATGAGATTCTGATAATTTTATCAATCCTATCCTGCCTTTTTAACTTTCGTACACACTCAGGTCTATTCCCTTTGTGTACCCTCAGGTCTACTCCCCTTTTTTACCCTCAGGCCTACTTGACAGCTTTACCTTCAGTCCTACTCCCCTTGTCCACCCTCAGGCCTACTCCCTTTACTACCCTGAGGCCTACACTACCTGTTCACCCTCTGTCCTACTCACCTTCTTTACCCTCAGGTCTACTCCCCCTGTTAAGCCTCAGGGCTATTGGACCTGTTTACTTGCAGCCCTGCTCCCCCTGCTTCCCTTCAGGCCTATTACCCTTGTTTACCCTCAGGCCTACATGACCTGTTTACCCTCTGTACTACTTCTTTACCCTCAAGCCTACTCCCTGCATTTACCTTCAGGCCTACTAGTCCTGTTTACCCTCAGACTTACTCCCCTTGTTTACCCTCAGGCCTGCTCCCCCTTTTTTACTCTCCATACTGTTACCTTTGTATTATGAGGCCAGTTGGTCAATGGGAAGATATGAAGTACACAGATCATGCATTTCACATTTCCCTCCTGATGAAATTGCATCACCCATCCTTTCCTTTTCATTCATAAATTTTAGTTGAATTTAGAATTAATAAGAAGGTAGAAGCATTGATTGAAAAAGATCTTCTTCCTTATTGATTCTAGTCCCCACTCTCTGTCCTGTAATTCAATTCATAAATGATTAAACTTGATGTTTGATGTAAGTGGTGTTCTTGTCATCATTGCTTTTGAGGGAAGGCTATGCCTGTCTGTTTCTTTGGTAATCTTCAGTCAGAATGTGCAATTGTTAACCCTAAGAGTGTCATAAAATCGTATGTTCCTGATAGATTTTAAAAAGAAATTGCTTATTGTAAGATCAGCAATAATAAATTATGCAATAAAAATTGATTAGCTCTTATTCATTACTGAATCAGTGAATATAGCAGGAAAGAAAGTGCCACAATCGATATATAAAAAGGATCATATCCTTTGAGGCAGAGATGGATCATTCAGTGGTCTCTGAAATATGACTGAGTCACTCAAACAAACTGAGTAAGTGATGAGATCAGGATTAACAGCTTCACTTAATATCCATATAACACCAAATGTTACAAATAATTGTGATAGGGGAAATCTCCAGCTGCCAAAAACTCAAAAGGAGCTACATAGTGAGATTTTTTTTTTCCTCTCTTCTTAATTTTTCATGAGCTTGTGGCAAAATCCTGCTAATAGTTACCTAATAATGGAATAATTTATCTAGTTAAATGACCTTTTGTCATCTGTGCCAGTTATTTCAACAATATAACTATTTGCACTTCTCTGTTTATCATGTATTTAATTTATCTTTACCATAGCTACAACTACTACCATTAGTGAAAGAATGTCACCAGTTTGGATAACATCATGCTATTCCTATTCATAATAGAAGTTGGATTGCTCCTGATTTACCAGTATTACAGAAACTTAAGTTTGGCTTTGAATTATCTCACATGAACCCAAGGGCCAATATCACTACTCAAAGACTTGAATTTATTATCTGAGTATTATCTAACACAGCTATAAACAAGTGTAAAAACATCCTCTCCTTCTCAAAAAAAAATTTTCATTTTCAGTTGGTCAGCTGTCTCTGAGTGCTGCAAGCTGGATCTATATGTTTAGGAAGACTTGCCTATTACTGTTTTCCTTAGGGGAATCAACTATGCCAATATCAAATAAAAATGAAATAAAATAAAATAAAATAGTAAAGAGAAAAAAAAAAGAGAAAAAAGAGAAGAAAAGAGCAACATTAAGGCCAGGTGGAAGGGCATTTAATAACCCACCTCTGCACTTTTAATAAAATCTTGTCATTTTCCCTTGAAGTAAACCACAATTTTATAGAATGAGAACTGTATTTAAAAAAAAAAAAGTAAAATTCTGAGAGTCTAGTTCTTTTCTTTCTTACATGAACATCCACAGGAAGAGAGAGGTCAAACTTACAACTCTGTTTGAAGAGAGCTGACTCTTAATTCTCTTTTATTTTATGGTCATGATAAATTCTCCTTTTTTTTTTAATAAGTCTGTTCTCACTGACTAAGGAAAGTTTTCAAAAAATTATGTTTTCTAAGTTATTTTACCTACTGTATTGATGTTGTAATTATTAATGCTTGTCCTTAGCTGATAATCAGCTATTGTAAATTTTTCTCTTGATTTTAGAAGGACTACTTACATGAATAAAATTAAGTCCATGTATCAATGACTGCAGAATTACAGATAATGATATAAAGTACCATATGCATTTAAGCGCTTCTACAGTTAGTTTTCCGTATTTCTTGTATTTCACAATTCTATGCTGAATTCACAGGCAAATATTGTGATAATTTTGATTAAAAATCTCAATACATGGTTGCAGATAAAAGTCTGTACATCTAACATATAACTTAAGATAAATTTATACAGTAAAAGAAATCTTATGTTTTATTCTACTCTTCAGCCCGTTTTTAAGTATGAAAGACCCAATTTAACTCTTTCTGATCATGTATTTTGTAATACTGGACTGTTAGGCATTAAATACAGTTTAAGGAAGATCAATAAAAACAAAGGAGAAAAACTGATAAGACACCAAAAGTTATGCTACTAAATTAAATGTGCCATAAGCATTCCTGGTCTGTGAGACCAGCTGGTGCAGAAAAGCCTGCTTCTATACCAGTAACTGCTCTTATACTGGAAATAAACTGTAGCTGTATGCAAACTATCTATTGGCAACAGCCACTGGAACTTCTAACTCCTGAAACACACCCAGAAATTGTTTGGGTGAGTAGTTAGAGTACGCATATGCCAAAAACATGTCAAATACATCCTAAAAGCTTTCTAATGTAGACAGCACTGAGGAACTGTACAAAACATCACATGAAGAGCTAACAGTGCATCTCCAGTATTTAATAGGATTGCATGAAATATAGCTTTGTTATGTATGTATACTTGTATATATATAAAGTATATGTAAAATAAATACACAAAAATGTCCTGTCTTACTAACATAACAAGATCACCTGCAGCTTCCTACATATCTAGTAGTCACAAACACGACAACTGTTCTAGAGACAGGTTCACGCTGGTTGTGTATTTTACCATGTCTCTCCATTGGATTAATCTAATACTATTTTTACTGATCTGCCATTGACCTCGGACGCTGCTCTTCTGCCCCACATTAAATCTACCAGCATCTGAGAAAGTGATAGTGAAACAACTTGCAGAAGACAGCACTGAAGACGCAAGATCTCTAAAGCAGACTATTCCTTTTGTCACAAACCACCTCATATGGTTTACAGCCATTCTTCAAGAAAAACCCTGACTTTCTGTGTCACAATCATGTTTCACTCTCAAAAAGCTTCTACTGATCCTTTCATCATTCAAGAAAACAGCACCTAACACTTGAACAAGGCTAGAATATTACATGAAGATGTTGTCCAGAAGCTTTTAACAGGCTCCACAGTAAGTTTAAGTTACCATAACATGTAGCAATGGGGATTTTTTCTTGCCTAGAGAAATTTTGCTGGTATAAAGCAAGCAAACAAAAAAAAAAAGTATGCAATGAACAGAATTGGACTAAACACGTAAAAAGGGCTGCTGCTGTGCAGCTGTGACCAAAATCAAGACGCCTTAAGTTACACAGCTGCAGTAGCTACCTGAAACTTCTACTACACCCAGCCACTGAAAGAGGCATTGAGTCATCTCATTAATCTCATATTGCAGGAAAATCCCCAAAATTCCTTCCTGGAAGCTGAAAATGGAAAGGGGAATGCTATGGTTCTTATGAGTCAAAAATAGCCATTATGATTCCCTGTAGCTGTTTAAGGAATGACTAACAGAACGAATCCTGTCTGAAGTCAAATAAATTGTTGAAAGATATATAACAACCTGTTTCACAATTTTCAAGTTGGAAAAAAGCCTTGGATTAGAAGAAAGTCAAAAACCATCCTCATATTTTGCAGTAGATTTTATCTCTAGGACTTGCCACATGAAACGGTCAAATTGATTTTCAGAGAACTGTTTTTAGCAAGAGTGGATTGGATTTGTCAGATTTGGCAGTTCTTTGCTGACAGAAAATGTCAGGTGTGGTAGCACAAATCAAACCAGCTCAAGTGATGTTTGCATGCATATAACAAGAACAAAAAGATTTTGTTATTACACTGGGTTATTACACAGTTTTGTTATATCTGCCACAACAGAGCCAAGCATGCGGTGAGGCAGAAGCAATTGTGCACAAGATTGAAAGTCGCATTTCTAGTCCTGTTTGTGCCATAAATCCTTCAAGGACTTTTGTGACTTTGTGAATATCAATTACACCTCGCTGTCCACACATTCAAGTACTCTGGCTCAAACTTCTGCGAGCATCTGAAAGAGTCACTGCTTTGGCTAGCACTGAAAGACTTCTTGGGCTCTGAAGCAACGCCATACATGTTGCTCTGTTAAGCAACGAATGCATTTTGCCTTTGTTCAGAGCTTGCTATTGTTCAAAAAAAGGCAATGCAGTTTTCAAAAGGCAGAACTAATCTCAGTGAATTCCATGCAAGACATTAAATCCCTCAAATGGAATCCCTCAAATTTTCTGCATTGCACATTCAATGCTATTGTGATTATGTCATATTGTTTAAAAAAGTCTAATAATGTGAATAAAATTTAATTCTAGCTCCATACAGTGGAGGTTTTCTATATTTTTGCATTCTTCTTAATTCTCTTTTCCCTGACGTAATTTAGATAATTTTGCTTCTATTAATGTGTGCCATCTGTTACCTGATAAAAAGCAATTGTCTAGAATGGAATAAATCACATATGTGAACAGGAGCAAGAGAATTATTAAGATACAACCTACCTTTGTTTATTTTATCAGACTATGTGCTTTAGAAGTTTAATACGATGTACCTCTCCATTACAGATATGATAGTGAAAACCACAGGTTAAATAGAAAAATTCTTTGCAAACACAATTTTAAAAGGACAACAATACTTGAAGAATGAAACTCATTTTCTTTTTAACCAGCCAGCAAAATAAGTGGACTTCTGGCTTGTTCACATGCTTACTTAATAGTTAGATTAACTCCTTTATTTTGTTTATATTTAAAACCACCTTACACTATCTCTAAATTAGTCACACTTGAAACAATCACCAGGGGTCTCCTTGCAGGTCTCTCAGAATTGATTGCTGCACAGAAATGTTGACTTTGTGAACTGTGAAAAGATTGGAGAAACTGACAAATTTGTCAAGCCTGAACTGAAATGTAAAGACAGATTGTTTGATGAAGTAAATCATGTGAAAGCTATTTCCAAGGAGACATCTGACAAGCTGTCAGGACATTGGTTGGACAAGCACTGGGTAGCGCTACTCAGGAGTGAAATAGTGACAACGGTGAGGAAGCTTATGTCATTTCATTTCTCTGTTCCACTTCTTGAAAACCAGTTGTCATATGATAGAAAACATCCTTCCTGTCAGATTGATTTTAGGTGCTCAGATTGTAAAAGTTGACCTCTTAAAAGATGCACATTCACAAAGTATAATTTCAGGCACAAGCCTGAGCTCTGTAAGTTCCCATTACAATAAAAGAAAGACTGTTCTGCAGTCTAGTGATTAGTCTAGAGATGACAGGTTAGGTTCCTGTAATGAATTTGCCTGTAAAATAGCATACCTCTTTTGTTTAAAAGCCACCCATCTAAATCAGTATATCTTTGATTGAAGTCCATTTTTTTTTCCTGGAAAGTCTCCCTAACAAAGAGAATTAGCTGCCACAAAACGAAGTTTCTGGCTTATCATTTGAGTATCTGTAGAATCACAGAAGGTTGGGTTTGGAAGGGACCACTGGAGATCATCTGATCCACCCCTCCTCCCTGCCCCTTGCTCAAGCAGGGCCAGATAGGGGAGTTTGCCCAGTACTCCTCGGGTCTTGAGTATCTCCAGGGAGATTCCAGATTATCTCTGGGCAACTTTTCCAGTATTTGGCAACCTTTTCAGCAAATATTTTTTTTTCCTATGTTTAAATGGAATTTCTTATATTTCAGTTTATGGCCATTGCCTCTCATCCTCTCACTGTACTACTGAAAAGAGCCTGTCTTCTCTACATCTTCCCTGATATACATCAATGCATATATACATAGCATGCTATGTTCACTTACCATGGATCTGTTGCAGCAAACAGATCTCTTAACCTCAAAAAGTAACCTTGAGAGGCATCCCTGACCAAGAGGAGATCCTGGTGTGCAGACCTCTGCCTTGCAAGGTGAGCTCAGCAGTCTCTTGGGCTGCCTGCCCACGTATAAGATTTATAGTCATTTTTGTTTATCAACCAAATTTTGGCTGGCCCATGTTCAATTAGTCCCTGCGTTCTCAGCGTCCAGCAGGATGATCTCCAGCAGAATGCATACATCCTGCTTGTTATTGATGGTTATTGTGTCCAAGCAGGGAAGAGATCAGGGAGGCAGCCACCATGATCAGCTAATGCCACTGGTGGTTAATACTTGAATAGGGCTACCTGTGAAAGATCAGATCAGGCTGGGGACAGAGAAAACCCGTAACAGAATGAAAACTGTGCTGTACCACAGGTTATCATCTGAGGTGATACAGATAAAATAAACATTTGCAAAACAATCTGATCCCTGATATCTATATAAGAAAATAAGACTTTTAATATTTTGGACAGTGTGTGATACTTCATTTTGCAAGACACAGTGTGGTAAGCCACTCTACATTTATGTGAATATTATGCTTAAACTAAGAAACAGATTACCAGTTAATCATCATCTTGCTGTTATCTTCACATCTTCATGATTATCGTCTCTGCATAATCTCACTTGTGAGGTGTACAAATCACTGTACTTAGTGTTCTTATCAGAACTGTGTAGAAGAAACTCTCTGTAGAGCCCAAAGGCACTAACTCTCAGAATACAAAGTCTCCGACTGTTTTCTTATCTTCTCAAGAGTTCCATAAAAATACAATGAAGATTTGTAAGTGGTTAAATGGCAGAACATGGAGAATGAACAATGAACAGACATGGAGAGTGTTTTCTGCATTTAAAAATATTTATAAATTAACTGGGTTTAATCATTCTTTAAGATGATTATTGAATTTTATTTATTTGAAGCAATCTCATTTTGTGATTTCCTATTTAGCCAAATCTACTAGCTGTAGGATATCTGAATCCTTCAGAATGCTTTATTCAGAATGCTATATTCTTTCTCTTTTCTTCCCTCCCTTTTTTCTTCTCTTTTTTTCATCACATTTCATTCCTTTCGACTTTTTTTTGACTCCTGCTTTCCTGTGGTTGTCTTTTGTCACACAAAAAGGAAAACAGACCGGTGACTCAGTGAGCAATTGGACTGTAGACCTTGCCAACGCTTAATTTGCTTGTGTGTTAAAACTACCTCTCATCAGGTTGACTACATTAACTCACTTTCACTTGTCATCTGCCTGTATCCTGCTGTTGTCTCCCACAGTTTGAGAACTGTTACTTCTAGTGGGTGTTCTCTTTGGCACAATTTGGTTTTAGCTCCTGATAAAGCTCTTACAGTGATAGACAGACATAATAAATAAGGATAATAATAAAATTTACTCTTCCATAGAGAATCTTGGAGCTTGAGTTAGGTGTCAATGCAAATGATAAATTACCTCTGTAAATGCATGTCTGATGAATACCTCATGTCAGATTTGTAGCTACAAACTTCTAGTATACTCTTTAATATACTATTGCAAAATATATGCTAAATAAATATATATTTAAATTAAAAACTTGAGCCAGGTTCCTAGAAAGAAAAGGAGGAATGATGATAGCTGACATGAATATACAGAACTTTAAATTCTTGATGCTTCTATTCAGTTTTTAAAGACTATGGAATGGATATAGCTTATTTTTCAGTCTGAAGAAGCAATGTGAATAAAAGTCTTTCCGGTAATGTTGATGATCTCATCAGTAGTTTCTTCCTCTCGAGAAGGAATGGGCACTGTGTGGAAGAATCCACCTAAGGCAGAGAGTAGCTAAACTTTCTGTAATCCTAATTGGTTTACTTTCCACTTTGGAGAGAGTTCCACATAAGCTATGACATATTCAAATGAAGAGTGATCAGCTATCTTGTCCTGTGATCAGATCAAAATTATACACAAAATAAAATGTATGAAATTGCTTAGTAAAGAAAGCCTCATATTCTTAGAGGTAGTTACAAATATGATCTATATATATATCTTCCTAATATGTCTTCTAGGAGAAATAGTCTTAGAAAATGTCTAGACCATCTTGGATATTCTCTCTATAGATTTACATTCTATCATGATTAATAATCCCATGCAAATTTATTGCCCCTAATGTGCTATTAGCTATTATGCTTCTTCATGCTCGATTGCTTTCTTAAAACAAAGATGCAGAAATCAGTACCAGGAGCCCTTGCCCATAGTCTGTGTAAATGCAGCATCCAACTGCATTTTTTTCAATATAATTAGATGCCTAACTGAGCACCTAACTTTAGTCAATTTAATTAAACATGTGTGTAATTATGATATATCAAAAAACAGTCTGCAATTTTTTTTTGCTATTAACAAAATTATTAAAGGACAGACATTGAAACCATTTAGCATTTCTTTTTAGATTTTTATGAGATGTCTAAAGATGACCATTAAACCACTAACATAAAAAAACACAAAACTGACCAACACAGTCAATACAGAAAAAGGAATGAAGAACTAATGTGGCATGCCAATGAACAAAAATGCAAGTCAGTGTGAAATAAAACTAAATGTAAGCTTTTAAGCAGGTATTAACCACACACAATCAAATGTAATGAAATTCAAAGCTGGATAGAGTACCAAATTCTAAATATTAAATTCCCTGCCTAAATACTCTTGTCCTTGGTTAGTGATTGCTTTGAGTTGGTGTAAACAGCTTAGAATAATGCTATCTACTTAAAAAAAATACATTAAGAAATGAACACAGTACTATGTAAAATATTAGAGAAACATGAAAAATGGAAGGCAAGAAAGACTAGTCAGGTAAACTAGATTTTTTACTAACGTAAGCTTAAAAATAAATAAATAAGTCCTCATAAATAATGAAGATTTCAGGAAAATGATTCCTTTCCTTGCCTCAATACTCTTCTTGTCAGAAAGTTTTGCCCACTAAACTTAGTAATTATTTTTTGAATTTGAGCTTATTTCTTTTACTACCTTCCACAGATACACAGAAATAACTGCTTTTTCTTTGCAGCTTCTTTATGATGTGAGATCATATCAACCCAACAAGTTCCTTCTTTAGATTAAATAATCCCAGGTCTTTCTATTCATATTTGGAAACCTTGTTTTCTAGGTCTTTTGTTATTCTTGCTGATCTTCTTACAGACCCTCTCCAATTGACATGCACTTTTCTTGAAATTTTATGAAAACTGAAGATTCCAGCTTAACAAAGCTCCTGAATAGAAAACTTACTTAATACACCTTACAACACATACCCTATGCTATTGATCGTTTTCAGAAGAGATGGTATGGTTGACTCATGATCAGCTTGTGATTCATTCTGTTTTTTCTCTATGCGCAATCACTTAACTGATTGTTTACCCACATATATTTGTGCAGTTGAGTATTTTTGTCTAAGTGCAGTATCTTTTATTTGGTGATTGCATCTTATTTTCTTCAGACCATTTCCTCAAGTCATTGAAATGTTTTTATACTACATCAGGGAATCAACATTCTCAGCATTGGATATTTTTTAAAGAGTATTTTTTCAGATTACTATGCTTCCTAGGAGTGCTGTCCTTTGGAGAACAAGGGAACAACTTGTTCTCCAACTTCTTGCCAATCTTGTAAGAGCTTTCCTGCACAGATATTCGTTTTTCTTAATTCTGAAGATACTTCACACATCTGAGAGGTTCTGAGTATCTGTTCTGCTACCGTAACGGACATTTAGCTCATGCAAGGTCTCTCAAAAGACCTCAGTAGTCAGCTAAGTAAGGAATTCACACAGCTGAAGAATCTTCCTATCTGCAAAATTCCAGGTGACTCTTAGGTCTCCCTAAGTCCATAACAATATTAGACTCTGAGTACTGCATGGATGCACTCAGCAAGATGTGGTGAGTAACGGATGAAATCACAAGCATTCTGAGAGAAATTGTTCTGTTTATCTGTGCTCATACAATTTTGCCCCTTAGTAAGCTCTTTTAAGAAACTTCTTTGAAAATGCATGCCTACATTCTTGTCTGCTTTTATGAATACCTGAAATGCACTTAACAAAATTTGCACACAATATATATGACATACAAAAATATGTCCTGCAATTAAACACAAGCAGAAAAGATTAAACGCCGCTATTTTGATTTTAATTACCTTGTACATATTAATGTTGTATTTGTCTTGCATAAACTTCTTAAGGCTGTTTTTATTTTGTGTTTACAGTGAAAGAAAAGATCCATTGCCCCTCAAGTGTTGGATTTTTTTTTATTATTATTACTATTCTGCTCCAAGGATATATGTCATAGTAGTATTAACTCAGTGGGAAATTATATAAATTACATTTATTTTTGCATAGCAATATATGCCTATAAGCATCAATGATGGAAGCACAAACTTCTGTAAATAGTCAAACAGCTGAGGTTTTAGATAAAGAGCAGTATTTCCATAATCTTAGAGCTAGGAAGCATTTTAGTTGAATTATAGAACAATTATTATGCAAAGAGATAATAACAAAGATTCATTTCTAGAGAAGGTTTTTGAATGGCTTCACCATTAGAAAATAAAATGCTATTAATAAACAAATTAGTTAAGAACACAATCACACAGCAAAACATGGAACTGTCACAAGCAAAGCTGCCTCCAGAATCATAGGACAACATAGATATTCTTCATACCTCTGCCAACAGATAGCCTCTTGTTTTTTCCTGAATATTCTCCCATTTTTAGATAATGGGGAAAATTGCCACCTGCTCAGGATGAGTCTTTCTATGCAGCATTTAATATCATCCTACATTATTTAAGGTGTGTTGTGAAAGATGTCTGCCTCAGGACTGAATGCATTTAGTTTTTTTTAGTGGAATCAGCATTTCAATTGTATTGGGGACTTTCAGGAATTCCTAAATGTTTAGAAGCCCAGTCATCCACTTACCTGTGGACTATTGTTGTGATCCCACCTCTCAATATAGAAGTTCAAAAAAATTACAAGACTGCGAAATTACGACTTAGTTACAAAATTTCATTTACTAGTGAAAACTTGGGTTTGATTGAGTGAAAGTCACACAGAAAGCCAGTATCAACAACCGAACTCTGTTCTTTTTTGCTCTGCAGATCTATTAGAGGTATAATTTTCTACTGTATCAGTAAATGCAGCACGTTTCATGGTTGCTGTTACTTAGATAAAATACACTCTACGTTCTTACTAGAACATGAAAAATACCATCTAAGTTAATATAATATACTGTACACCTAACCTCACATTGACTGTTCATCTGAATTCTCATATTTTTTTTTTTCTGGTAGAAACTGAGCAATTTTGAAGACATGAATAAATGAAAAGAGAGATGCCTATCATTAAAAATAATGTAGGAATTTAGGAAAATCATTAAAATCTGGTTAAATTTACAAAATATCCAACACCTGCTCTCTGGATGAAGGTGATATATCTTCTTCTATTAAGATTCTACTTATATACGACTTCACTTTCTGTCACTTGTTTGCAGGACAGCACATATAAAAGCCACATTCATCTAGGCTTGGCTTGGTACTTTAAAACATGTAAATTAAACCAATTTTGCCACCTCCTCTGACAGGCTGGTTGGCATTGTACTTCACACATCTCCCCACACGGGAAGACACATCATTAGTCCTCAAGGGTACAGGGCACGGTACCAGTTTACAGCAGCTCAACAGGCAGACAGATGTAAAGTCTACTTTTCCCTGAGATGCACCAAATATTTCTCCCAAGTTGGAC
>JAUBOD010000001.1:15435252-15445828 GCA_032353885.1 Nothura maculosa
TAATTAGATAACTTGGTGAAGCAATTAAATTAATGATTAAATAGATACAATTGGAATTAAGCACTTTGATGTGTGAGACAAGATACTTAAAGTATACTTCAAGTAGCTTTTGATGCAGATGAATAAATAAAATGGATGAAAGAGGACTTACCTCTTCTCTGGTTCCTACTTAATTTTGCAAAAATGTAGAATGTATTGACAGTGACAGCAGCTCTAAGATAAAACTTTGCATTTATGTCTAATAATGTTTTGCCCTTGCACTGCAACATTCTTTTCCCAGATTGTAATTCTTAATTCAAAATACTTTGTTATGAAAAACAGTGTACTTTCCTGATTTTTCCACCAGCCTTTGTTGTACTTTCTCAATGTAAATGTACTTCCACAGTTTAAATCTAAAGTTTAAAATCCGTTAGTCAGATCTGGAGAATGCTTAAGTACATAAAACGTTATCCTAAGGATGATCCTGGAGACGTGTATGCTAATGTAATGGAGACTAAAGGACTTTTTATTACCAAACCTGAACTACTTTGCGTATGAATTCAGTAAGATTATGTGGGGGAAGTGGTTTTTTTTCTTTTTTCTTTTTTTTATCAGTGTTATAAGCTTTAGGGGTAAACTGTTGCTTATGTCTGTCAAATGTTGCTATTTAAAACTTCCTTGTTACATCTTTTGGATTCTGCACTTTTTAATCAGTAGAATTTTTCTGGTTTGAAAACTCAGCTCTGGGAATCTTAGACTAGTATTTCTCATAATTGGCTTATTCAGAAAGAATTCCTCTTCCTTTTTTGGGAAGCAAATTTTAATTAAAAAGAATAGCTGTTTAAATTGAGGTCTGAGATTTCTGGTTCCTAACTCATGTGGATATAACAGGGAACAAGAAGGGACTACTTGTTCCTTGGAGGAACACCGTGGAGTGTGCACACGGGTTTGTGTGATAGCAGATACACTGCTAAATCAGCAGGATACAAAGGACCTGCCGTGTGCAAGACAGTGGATATAAAAGTAATACAGAAAGCTCTATTCATAATTCGGGAGAAGAAAACTGGTCCCTATTTGCCTTATAGGTAAAAAATAATTTCCTAGAATTAATATCTTATTCCCCACTTCTGTAATATTGCAGTCTATTATGAGATGCAGAAACAAAAATCCATAATTTCTTTGCTTTGCCAATACTCTGCTGTGTGACCCTTAAAAATAGTTTTGCTTATCTCTCAGTTTCCCCATATGTAAAGAAGCAGTAGTGGTGCATTCTCCAGTGGTGCAGTTTTATACTTTGAGATTGGTGAATAAAATGCTTTGCACTAATGCTGTGTATTTGCAGGTAAATATTAGTCAGCCTCTTCAGAAATTGTTGGTGTTATGCAATACTCATTGTTTATTGGCTTCAACTTCATTATGGTAGCTTTCTCTTTGTGTGTGTTTTGTTCTCATTTGACTCTTTTCTCCTCATAGTACCACAAACAAAAATTATCAATGGGCTCTTCTGTTTGAATGTGATAACACTGAAACCTGTGTGTGTTTTGATGCAGTGCAGTGATTCATATTTTTCCTTTTGTTTTATTACAGATCAGAGAATACAATGGGCAGATGCAGGGAATTACCAGTGGGGGGTTTGCATCCTTGACATTTGATGGCACTGTAGGTGCACCTATAGTTCCTCGAGCCTCCAGTAAATTGTACACTTTCTTAGATGAAGAGCAGAAAACAGTAGAAGAACTGCGTGCCTGGGCAGTTAGTAACCTGACCATCTCCGGACCCATGGCGAAATTATCGGGTGTTCAGCCCATGATGTTCTTTGATCTCACTTGCCAGCTGGTAGGGAAAGCAAGAGTGGATGGCTCTTCTTTTCTTCTAAAGGTACACCTGTTTTTTGATAATGTATTATTAGCACTTATGTATGAGGACATTATGATTCTGTTTTGATAGAACAAACATATTAATTCATTACATTATAATTTAATTTATGATAATTATGTTATCTACATAATATTTACATAAATATTTATCTAATATTTGGATGTTTAGTGAATAAGATAAGTAATTTTTGACCATTTTGCTTTTATGGAAACGAAGTAGAAATCCCTATTTTCTTTAAAATTGTCTGTCTAATTTCTTTAGAGAGGTTTTATAAAATGACGTTCTGGAATGTAGTTTCAGAAATGTTTGTAGATAGATTTTGCAGGGCTTATAGCTGAAAAATATTAATGATTTTAACCTTTTCTGATCAACAACTTTTTTTTTTAACTATCAGTTATAGTTTAATGCAGCTAGCCTTCACTGGAAAACAAATGAATGGATTGAGTAGATTATCTTTATGATTAACTTTAGTTGACCTTGATAACTTATTATGTACATAATTGAATAAACCCCTGAGTGATGAATAGCTTTTCTTCCATTTCATGTCTTACATACTTACTCCTTGGTAGAACTTCATTAGTACTACAAGTACTACATATTGTTTTGGCATGTTAGGAAGAACACTTTGCATTATTCCTTTAATGAAGTAGCAAAGATTCTTTTTGTGCATAATGATGTTTGTACTACACAAACGTTAACCGTCACCCTATAATATGCTCTGCAGTTGTTGCAAATACTTCAATTTAAACTACTTCTTGTGAAATAAATGTCAGATGAGACCCTGTTAAAGCTCAGAACTTTTTGGACTGTAAGTAAATTGCTCATTAGTTCCTCTGTTTTTTTTAATCTCTTCTGTAATTTGCATAAAAGCTGGTAAGTTTTTGAGGTAATGAACTTGATCTGTGCTCATGTTTTTGCAAGTGAAAAAGAAAACCAGATACTTTTCTAAGAGTGTTTTTCCTCTTCAGAGGAGAACTTACTGGTTTATACATTTCTTCAAAAGATGTCCTGGCTTCAACCCAATTCAACAATTAATTCCTCCAAAAAATGACATTTTAAATATAGAGCTATCAAATTTTCCCAAGTAAAGCTAGTTAGAAAATAATGAGAACTCAACAAACTTTCAGTTCTTTCTGTCAAATATAGTGATTTCTTAGCATATAGCCAATGGAATAAATCTGTTTCTCTTAGTTCTGGAAAGGAATTTACGTAATGGTCAGCATGTCAATCAAAGGTATTTTTAAAGTAAGCCGTGTTACAGAATCAGAAGATAACAAGCTTTTTAGAAGCGTGGCAGCATATACCACCTTATTATCCAGAGTTTTCACAATACACTCGTGTTTGGGAGAGTTAATTTGATGTTATAGGCCTTTTTCCCTGTCCACAGTTTTCCCTTTTAATTCTGATTCAGCTTGAGTTATTCTCAGAGTGTTTACATGTCTTCACTGCTGCTTTTACTGTGGGCCCTTTGATCCTCAGCAGTTCGGGTTGTCCTGATGACACAAAAAGGTAGAAACCCCTTAAAAACATAACTTTTGGTAGTACTGGGGTTTTTTTGCAGTGCCAAATTCATGGAATAAGATATTTTGGTAGCATGAGTTGTCTAAAAAGTAGCCTATGTTGTTCCGATATCCATGGATTTCTGTGAAATGCAGCTTTTCAATCTTAGTCTCAAATTCCTCTGTATCTTCCTTTTTTCATAACAATTCTACAAATCATTATATCTCTTAACTTTGAGAAAGGCACCCCTTTAGGAATTGTAAACTCATAAAACCATAGTTGCAAACTTTGGCAGAGTTTGACAGAGCATTATAACTGAAAATTTGGAGTTTGCATCCCAAAAATCTATTTATGCACATCAAAGTACTGCATCTGTTATTTTTTGTCTCTTGACAATCTTAGTTTTCCACAGCATTTTGGTAGGTCAAAAATAATTCTGTTTATATTTTAGTACTTTAGTATGTATCAGTGATTTAGCTTTAAGCAACCACTCTGTAGAATCTCATCGCTAAGTATATGTGAAATTCTCCTTTTGTACTATGTTCCACATAACCGGGAATGTGGACTCAAGCTGGAAATCATCAGTAGTTAATGGAGTGTATGCTGTGTACTCAGTCTCCACATACTACAACTAAAATATTTTAAATCTTCAGCTGGGATTCAAATATTTAAAGTATGAAGTTCTACATGCAATCATATCCACTGGAGAAGCAAGTGATGTTTTGATAGGGCTGGTTTTCCTTTAATATTAGCAAGTTCTGCTTTTTGGCAATTGATAAAATTCTGCACAGAGCTTATTTCATACTCTGTAAAGAATTATAAAAAGGTGCCTTAAAATCTATCCAAGTAGCAACTTAGAAAGCAGATGCTAAGCAAGATGTTTTGTTGTTAGCAGTTTTAGAAGTGTTATTTTAACCATTCAACCTGAAGACTTTTGAGGATTTTGGAGTGGTTTATTTTCATTGCAGGTATGGGATGGCACAAAATGCCCCTACCCAACGTGGAAGGTACCTGTGGAATCAAAAGACTTGGAAGGAGAGAGAGATCTACTTCATCAGCTGCGGAATCTCACAGTGGACATTCTTGTCTATGACAACCATGTACAGCTGGCAAAATCGCTTAAGGTAACACACAGTTTTAATACTATGGTATTGTGAGTATTCTGTGACCTGCTCTCTATTTAATCCTCATTTCAGAAAAGTAACAATTTTGTTCTACTGTTAAATGATTTCAGTTGTTACTTTTTTCTTTTTACTATCTTCCTTCTGCTTTTTACTTGAATGTAGAATTCCTTCAACACATGTAAAACAGTCTCTTTATCCTGGAATCGACAAGAAAAAAAAAAAAAACCCTTTCCAATTAGGCAGCTCTTTCCCGACTTTGTAAGATCGTGCATAATCCTGTGAACATAATACTCACAGAAAATGTATGCTATTGCTTAAAAATTATTCTTTCAAATGATATAAAGTGGTATTAAGCTTATAGTCCCATTAAATGCCTGCAAGTCTGAAGTTAATGAATGATCTGTGCTACAAACTTAGGCATTTTGAAATGCATATCCTAATTTAGTGGGTCAGTAATGTTGATTATGCTTACATAGATAGAACAACCACATAATTAAACATTTGATCTTCAGCAATACTGCCATCTTGCTTCTGAATACAGCAATTTAGCAAAAATACCTATCTTTCATTTTATGGCTTGTCTTCTGTTCACATGTATGACTTTTAAGATTTTGTCTTTACCGAAAAATATAGATAGCTAATGCTTTATTTGTAGTTGTTAGTTTGGGACTAATAGGAGACACAAAATCAATTTGATATATTTATATATATATATATATCCTAAATGAATACCAGATAATAAAATAGCTGACATTTGTGTAAAACTTCACAAAAAAATGTGCTCATAGAAGTCTTTCATTTCTTATGGCTTCTCACACAGAATAGCTATCTTACTAACTGATTTTGTGCGTTGATTGAATAAAGGATGATGTTGCAGTGAAGCAATATATTGTGAAAGTGAAGGAAAATTTAATGAATGTTATATGTTCATCAGTTCTTTTTTTTTTCTAACAATTTATATCTCCTCTCTTCTATTGTACACATACCTTTGCTAGATACTCTATTACATAAACTCTGATGCCAAAAGGGACACCTAAGAAACCCATTTTGACCTCCTGCACAACACAAGTTTTTTTCCTTCCACTGTGTTTAAAGTTGCATCAGGATTGATCATTCTAAAATTCTAATAGCCTAGCAATTAAATACTAGAAAGATTTATTAAAGTCAGGTTGTAATTTATGCAATTAGTTTTATATTTTGCTCCACATAATAATCTAAAGGTAGTTGAAATACTCTGTGAGTCTATTAATCTATTTAACAAGACCCTGAACTAAAGATATTACACAAAGATTAAAAAATCATTTATGCCTAAACATAAAACTGGAGGGAGTCTAACATATGTACAGAATATCTTCCTGAGTGCAGATGTAAGAACAGTATCAGAGAAACTGTACCAGTGTTTTTTGCTTTATTGTTTCAAAAACAATAAAGTTCATGATTCTTTGAGACATTCTTCCTGTTTTTTGAAAGGACATTAGAACTTTATTTCTGTGTAAATTGCTGATAAAATGTTAAGTTGCACTCTCCAGTGTTGTTTTGTACCATTTGCAGTAACAGTCACAGCCTTGAAATTATGTTTTGGTGTAGAAACAATCTGCTTTACACAGCCTTGGTATCAAGACGTGCAGATTGAGAAAACACAAATATTTGCTTTTATTTTACAGTTGTATCTATGTGACCATGTTTAACCAAAGAAACCAAGTAAACACTGCACAGTCTAGATATAATGGGTAGTTTATTACAGTCAATTTATGTCAAATCCTAGAGCAGTGTCAGGATTATTTCTGCAAGATTTTGTTAAAAATTCCTTGTTTGAGTTGTCTATCCAAAGGCATTGAATATATGAGTATATTTTATCCAGTTTCCCAAATCATCTAGTATTTACAATGTTCGACAGAACTTCAGTAATATTAAAGCCTTGTTACATTTGATACTCTAAATAGACTTTCTGTCACCTATTTTTACTGGCCTCCCTTTCACAGTGGGTAAGATTATTACTTTTCAGCATTTGTTGCTTTAGCAAAATACACAAGAATTTTTGAAAAAATCTCATATTCACTGGCAATGCGTCATTTCCTGGAGCATAAACAAATAGACAGACTTACAAGTAAGGAAAGACAATGATTTTCACTGCATCTTCCAGAATATCCCTCTTTCCTCTATCCCTCGGTATGTTCCAGCAACAAAATGAACCTGCTGCTTTACCTTAAGTCTCTTTCTTAATCCAGCTTTTCCAGTGATTCTCAGGATTCACCTTAACTTTGTAATTCCAGAATGGGTGACATGGGTTTCTCTACCTCAGGAATTTTGTTAGTAGGTGTTCTGATGGGTATTGGTGATCAAGAGAGGAGAGCTACAGTTTGAACGCAAGCTAGAGATCTTATTTTTGAACAGTCATACATTGTATATGTGGCATTGTGAGTTCCTCTCGTGATTATCGTTGATTATTTTGTGTTACAGTGTATTTTTTAGTTAACACAATAAGAGTAATTAACCTTAAGCACTCATGCAAGTTCCAATCATGAGTTTCAGAGTGTTTACATCTTGTTAATTATATTTTAGGTGCAGAATTTGAATGTTTTCCACTGTGTGCCTCCTGTGCTATTCAATGTGTTTTCTATACTTTTTGACAATGCTGCTTTGGACTAAGTTTTGCTTATTTATTAATGTCCATGTTTCCAACCTGCTGATAGCATAAGTTGCATGGTTACAGTATCTAGTTTCTTATTTTTCAGAACTAGATAGTGTTGTTATCACTTATTTATTGTATCGCTCCCACTTCTGTCCTTATAATCATCAAAAAAGACAAAGAAAAAATCCTCAAATCTGTTGATAGATTTAAGTTGGAATTTTCTTTTATCTTTTATTCCTTGGATACAAGGATTATGCCCAAATGCTTCCTGTCACTTACTAGAAGTTGTGCATAGTTTACTCAAATTAGACTGTTCATATGATAAAATGAAGAAATCACTTTAAATATCATACAATTCCAAAGCCAGGAAAAATTGTAGAGGTTTATTTGTTTTACATGATATCTGTAGATAAACTTGTTGTGAGTATCCACTGAAACTACCAGTAACAAATGACCTTTAATATTCTATTTGTGTCTTAAATTTTGACATAATCCACGTTTCATTTGAAGCTATTATGAGAATTTGCTATTCTGATAACTTCTTTAGCTCTAACTAGTTACTGGAAGCTGTAGATGTGAATTCTTCAGTTTTGTCTTTTAACCTTAATATCTATTTTTTAGAATATTGATACTTGAATTCAACTGAAAATAGAAACTAAAATATTTATAGCATTGCCAGAAATGAGTGCCTATTATTATAATTCCATTTTAAATGAACTTGCCTTAATTGAATAGGATGCGAAATTTGTAAATACTCTAGAGAGCTTTTCCAGCCATTCAATAAACTGATCAAAAATGCTGTAATGTTTTTAGCTATAGCACCTGTAGCTTTTACTTGCTGTTGTTAACAATAAGCAATGCTGCCTCCCAAAGGAATTTTTGGAAGTTGCAGTCCATCTTGCATAGTCTTATTTGTTACTCTGCTCACATACAGAACCTGCTTGAATTTTTCAATATTTTGCAATGCTGATTTTAATTACATCTCTTTAGTATAGTTATGAAGAATATTAAAGTATCTATTCACCACTTCTCACCACATGATTTTTAGTAGCTACCTGTGCAAGTCTATTGGTGTAATTTGGCAAAACTTTCAGAAAGCAGAATTTAATTCTAAGCAAAACAGAATGAAAATCCAAGGCAAAAGTCAGATTTCAACCCTATTCCTCACTCTGTTATTGACGATCTAAACAGTCTTCTCTTTGTTATGGTGCTGCAAAGTAGTTTATCTGTTGTCTGAGTGTAAGTTGAGTTAAAAAGGTGTGTAAACAGATGCATTTGTGAGCATACATAAATACAAATATGCTGTGTATACATAAATACAGATATGCTGTATGAGATCAACTGCTCAGTGCTATCATGCTTTGGCAAATCATAGCACAGCAGTCTCAGTGAATACATAAGATAAACCATGCCCTCAGAAGAATAGTACGTTGGCTTTCTTGCTCTGTCGTCTTAAGTTGTCTTGAGACATTTGTAGTTAACCTGATTCTGACTGCAGCCACCAGTAATGAGATTGGATAAAGCAAACGGGCAGGTTGTCCAGAGAGGCTGTGAAGTCTCTTTCCTGGAGAGATTCAAAACCTGCATGGACATGTGTCTAGGAAAACATTCCTAGTTGTCCCTACTTTGAGTAGAGGCATTGACCAGGGTCATTTCCAGAGGTCTCTCACTGACTTTGCTGTTGTGTGAAAACTGGGAGGGAAGTTTAGGATGCTTAGGATTTTCTAAGGAAATAGCTAACACGGTGTTATCAAGTCTTTTTTTTTTTTTCTCCCCTCCCTCCACCATGTTTAAGATTGGAAGTTTTCTGAGAATTTACAGTATTCGTACAAAGCAAGCAAGTGCTGACAATCAAGATGTATCACATGTAGAATTCCATCTTCATGGAGGCACCTGTTATGGTCGAGGAATAGGAGTCTTGCCAGAGAGTAACCAAGATGTGAGAGAACTAAAAGAGTAAGTTCTAAATATACTTTTTTAGATTATCTTCAGGCTGATGTTACAGGTATAGACTTAAGAATTGTAAATGTATATAAGAACCAGAAATTTGGAAATGGATGTGTGCTTAGTTCTAGTAAGGTGAAAAATCATTTTTCCATTTTCAAGTGGAAAATACAGCAGAGATTCATATTGTTGTTTTAATTCTCTAATAATAAGACTTGTCTGCATCAGCATATCTATTCTATTTTATAGTGACATATAATCCTTAAAATCTTTTAAAGATAAAAGTTTCAGTTGAGCAACACATTAAGCATGTTTTAAGTATGTATAAATGTCTTCTTTGGAATTTGTGAGACTTAAAACTTCTTTGAAATGAAGCATGAAATTTAAACATTTTATTGAACTAAGTTCAGTGTTCAAGGAATGACTTAATAACCAAAATCATTTCTTTTATCAGAAGTTTTAGTTTCTAGCAGTTCAGGTGTCTTTTGGGTTTAAAATTCCAGAAGTGATTTGGAAATCACTGTCTCACTTGTACCATTAATATAAATTCCTGCAACTTTTGACTTAGTTGAATTTTGTAACTCTGCTGGAGATTCTATTTGTCTGAGTATTATACCTGTATATTAGTAACCAAGATGTTGGGGTGGAGTTAATCAGACATTTTACAAGTTTTATGAAATTTCATCAATTCATTGATTTACTCTTAGATTTTTAGAATCTGTGGATCTGGCAGGCAGTCAGAATTTGGAAAGCATGTCTTCAGTGGAATTAGAGGGCATTTTTTGCAACGTTGGAGGTAAGAACAATTGAAAACGGATTTGTTCTTTCTTCTAACATGTATTTAAATATAGTCAAGATAAGGATATGTTTATTGCTTCTCTGAAGATGATGTTTAATGTTATTCTCTCATGAAAAGCGTTTCAGAATTCCTGTGGATAATTGGACAGAAATCTAGTATTATCCTCACTTTCATAATAGAATCCTTTCTTACAGATAAAAACATTTTCATAAAAGGCAATGAATAAAATTTTAACCACAAATATTATTCTCGATCATACTATATTAGATCACAGCACAGAGTCACGAAACACCCTATGTCCAAAGGAAGATTCCTTGGACACAGGCACTTAAAACTCCAGCTGCTTGCTGCGGAACTCTTCTGAAGCTATTGGATATAATGATGTTATAGTAGCAGAGTGAGGTGCAGTGCAATGGAAAAATTGTAACTCATGGGCAGTTTACGAGATAAAAGCGGTATCAATCTTAGTCCCTTCTTTTGCCTGAAAAAAATCCTCTAATGATATTTAAGAAGCTGAGTACAGTATCTTTAGAGGTATTAGCATCTGAGTGCTAAGCTTTTTGGCACATTTTCTGATCTGTCTGCATAGAGAACAGAACATATAATGGGAGTCTTAAACGTGTGCTTTTAGGCACTGGAATAACAGTAATAAAAAGCAAGGAAACACTTGAAGACTATTGTCTTATGTTGATGATTAAGAAGGCTTCAGTTAAAAAAAAA
>JAUBOD010000001.1:15447409-15468242 GCA_032353885.1 Nothura maculosa
ACTTATTTTATCATCTATGATTCTAGGTTTATGAATGTTGAATTATTTTCACTCCATTTTTTAAGGGATGAAATATCATTATATATTGTACTTTTGTTTATTCAGAATGTTAAATTCCCATACTGTCAAATGCACATTGTTCCTACAGCCCATTGTGACTTTTCTAAAAGGGTACAGTAATGTATATTGATGAATGTGGATAGTCTTCAGAATTTTCTTTTAATACCTGATATTGCAGCCCATTTCAGAAAAGCAAACAAAAATGGTTCAAATATTTTGAGTGACCATTTCATTTTACCCATTGCTTGCAAATCTAACTTGGTAGTAACTTAATTTGCATGATAGCTACTAGCTGCGTTGCCAAAATGCCAGTTGTAACTAAAGAAACAGGCTAGTTTTATAAGAGCATGCTTTTCTTTCTTATGTTATTTTCATACTTAGTCTGTATCAAGGCTTACCGGGTGAGCACAGTGTTTTAGCATAGGATCATGACATGTCTTTGACTGAGACCTCCTGATGATCTTGGTATTCTCAATTGTGCACTAAGAAATTACTCCTGTGGAGTAACCTCATGGTGAAATCAGGTCATTGTGATGCCATAATTGTACGATTTAAGGTAAGTTGTTCAAAGATTGGAGAGAAAAAGAGGACAAGAGAAAACACTTTAATTGTGTGCCTGTAATGTCTATTCCTCAAATTCTATGTATTTTAATAGGGTACTTGGGGTCTTTTTGTTCTACAGTATTAACAGATCATCAGGATTTGAATAACACAGGACTGAAAACTATTCTGAACAGCCCTGCTCCTCAACAGTACCGCATTAGAGCAAAGATGAGAACTTTTAAACCTCAGAAACTCCATCAGTCTGTTAAACTTCATTGTTCCAAGTGCAATTCTTTGTAAGTGCTTTACACAATAAGTAATTTAGAAATTATTCTGTGTGTTTTAAAATGTTTAGATTTGCAGTGTATTTGCATCCTTTCTATGTAATCTCATTTCAAAAGGTTTGAAGCACACTGATATCAGGTAGCAAAATTCAGTGAAATGGGTGATACTTTCAGGATTCTTTTCAATGCTTTCAAACCCTTTGTTGTTGTTGTTGCTTCCCTGCTGGACATCTATGTAAATATATGTTTCTATAATGCCTTTCTAAGTATGCAAAGAGGTCTTATGGTCTCCCAATTTATGGTCTTGAAGAGTAAAATAACTTGGACTAAAGTGCACCTTCCAGGGAAAGCATTTCATCTTGATTCAAATATATCGGGGATATACTGGTCATCTTCATAGTTTAGTCTTTTTTTCTGACCTACTCGGTTCATTCCATTTCACCTGTAATTCTATATTGTCATTGGATCATATACTTCTCAGTCAAATAGTCTTACTAAAAAAATCTGTTGTGAGTTATAAATATTAACACTGCATTCTCATCAAAAAATGAAAGTAAATTTGTTTGACATGGCCTATTTTCAATGAAAGTATTGAATGACGTAAATTATACTGCTATTCATGATCATCCAAATACAATTCCACTTTTTTTTTTTCCTCCCTTCTAACTGGTTTTGCCTAGGACTGTTGTTGCACTAACAGTTTTATAGTTGTCGGTGCAAACTGTTGCTGTTTTTACAGTGTGGCAAGTTCATTCACATTCTCCTAGCCTTTGGGAATTTCTCACGTAGTAAAAATTTTCCTAGATACATCATTAAGATAAGAAAATGGCCCTACTAACTTTCTCTTAAGGGTCTTGGATACAAACTATCATGCCTGCTGCTTTAAAAGTATTTTTCCATAGCACATGTCATTATAATAATTTTTAGATAGTAACACGATGAGAAACTGCTTCATTATCTTCATAAAATGCAAGTAACTTTACTGCCATACATGCATGGACTTTTCTATCAAATGCAAAAGGAACAGAATAATGAACTGGCTCTGCCACTTGTGTTTCTTCTTCAATGTATTTGCCTAATGTATATGGGGAAAAGAGTCTACTGATAGAAGTTTGTATGTTCCTTATGACTTTATCCCCACTCCACACTTTTCCTTGACTTTCATAGCCTTTTTATGTATGTTTTACGCTTGTAATATTTTTCACTTCTTTTGAGTCTCTTGCTATTTCACATTTTGCTACCTTGTCTTGGCTTAGAATTAGGACAGATTTTAAAGTTTGTAAAGCTTCAATTAGCCTATTTCATCATCATCATCATTCTACTATCCCACTTTAGTGATAGGACTATTTGCCACACTTCTCTGTAAATTTAGCTCCTCTTTTTTTCAACTCTATTCACCCTATGGAAGGAATTGGGTGAAATATAGTGGAGCTGTACTGCAGCCTGGGTTGAGTAAATTAAGGGAACAGAAAAGGATGCCCCTTAAAAAATATCTACTACATATTCTGTCATGGGAGCAAGGTAAGTCATTTCCTATTTTAGCATATGTTGTAGAATTTAGCTGAACAAAGTTTTGCAATTCAATCCTTTAATACCCTGTGCATTAAGATTCACATATTCTCTTAAGAGATATGTGTGTTTTTGTCTCCTGTGCTTAGAGTGAGAAATTCTCTGTAAATAGCAGAATATCGGTACAGATGGACCTAGTTTTATTTGTATGCCCACACTGAATAGGTTATAACCGTGGTGCTTAGTTTGATTCAAAACAAATTAATTCCATTCTTGCCTCTGCTACATGCTGTGTGGGGATTTTACAGGCAGATTTTGGAGCCTGGAAGAGTTAAATGGGAAGATGACCTATTATGTTGGGTCTGTTGCTTTTGCATGCATGGTAGAAAGTGGTTATGTGAATGGCATTGCATTCGTGAAATGAAAATGTAGTTTCAGCAAGACTTCTTGTATGCTAATTTTACAACTCTAGCAGAAGAGTATCAGAATTAAGTTTCATTGGCAGGAATTCTTCTATTCACTGGTAAAAGTAGCTGTTTTGAGCATTGAGTGATCTTGAAAATATGCTTCAGGAATTATTATTTCCTTCTTAAATCCACTGTAGAATTTACCACCTACTTTCTTTTAGAGTTTTATAAAGTAGCTCAAGCTTCAACTTTTCTTTTTTTCCCATTATTCTGTTTTTTGGCACTGTTCATATCCCATCTGAATCCTGCAGGACTGTCCTGCATAGAAGAAAATGATCTGAAATTCTTCAGTGCTTAAAATTGATGTGCCAGCTACTGGCTTTTTGCCTGCTGTTGATAATATTCATAAGACATTAATATTCATAAGACTGGTCTTGCTATAGACAGACAGGAAGGAGACTGTGAGATGCACAGTTGTAGGTTTTCCTTTTAAAGTCTGCGTGTGAAGCTATTCTGCTTCTACTTTTCTTTTTTCCCTTCATCATAGGCAAAATGAAATAGCCTAGAAAATAAAACTTGAGCTTATATGGACTTATATTTTCAGTCTCGTGAAGTATTATGCAGTTGTATTGCCTTTTTAAGGTCCATTTGAGATGCAATAAAACTGATGTGTTTCATTTTCATTGATTTACATATGTGTGAATGAAGTTATTAATCTCACACTGCTGCCAAGTAATATTAGATTGGCATGTGTGATAACATGGGCTGAATTCTCTTTATTTATTTTAAATGACACTTCTACACAGGAGATATACAACCGTCAATTGATACCCTGATTCAACAAAGAAAACAAAGTTATTTTTCCTGGGTGTATTTTATTTCTCTTGCTCTTATTTTTACTATTTATCCAGAGTTTTGCCTTCTTGATTCATGGACTTCCTTAGGAAAGCTGTTATATTTTACTTACTCATTTTGGAAATGTTTTCAGGAAAGAAATTCCGAATGGAGATGACCTCAACTTAATTTTACAAAAATCTGCAGCTACTGCCCCAAACCCAGAATTACAAAATACATCCTGGTATGATTCTGTGATGTGGACTACACAAGATCAGAACCCAAGGAAAATAGCTATACATTTTGTAAAGCATGATGAAATGCTTCAAGAGCCAGAAGATACTTTGCTTATGATAGAAGGTAAAATAAACAACTGCAAATATACCACTTTTTGTTGCACAGAGTCCATTCTGCTTTGTATTCAGTACAAACAATGATGATCATAAAGGCGACTTCAAAGAAAAGAAAAAGTTAGCTGGAACTTTATGTGAAAAGAAAGTCATGTATCATAGTCAAGATTATTGTTAATTCAATTACAACTCAAATCTGATTTTTATTTTTCCATCTGTGCCTACTGTGTTGTGGGGTTTTTTTTGGTTTTTTGTTTTGTTTTGTTTTTCCTCAGTTCTTATTTGGTTGAACTCTAGTATTTTTACAAGAAAGGTTTGGAAATTTGGAAGGCGTTTGATAATGCAAGGTACAATGAACTTTGCCAGCCTCTGGATGTCAGTGTTGTTTCAGATAAATAAACCTTCCTACAGCTTGCTGGTTTTTGGTTTTGGTTTTTTTTTCCTCCCTCCTGTTATGTTTTCCTCAGGCAGAGGAAGAGCCATCAAACGTTAAACAAAGCAGTTTAAGTAAGACTACAAATAAGAAAAGTTTCTGAATGGAATGAGATTAATAAATAATTGCACATAATACTCTTCTGAGTTTAAAGCAAGATCCTCAGTGGTACTCGAACGTTGTGAATAAGCAAAAGTCAGTCACTTGGTCCTTTGCATGAGGGTCAGTGACAAAACTTCTGGGTTTTTTTGTTTGTTTTTGATTCTCACAGCTGCCTGATTTCTGACCTACTGAAAATGAGTTTTCAGCGTAGCCTTATCTTTATGAAAACCAGAGAAAGAAAAGGCAATGCATTATGGCAGTTATTAGTGATGTGATCTAGAAAATGCTTTGATTTGCTAATACAAGCAAATTGCTGTTTACAACCCAAGTTATATTCTTCTCCATGTTTATAAATAAATTCATCCTGAATCATTGGACTCTGTAGGGTTGAAATGGAAGACTTAAAGGACAGATTTTTTAGGTAACCCTACATGAAGGGATGAGGAGTATCCATAATGGTTTCTACAGATGACTTGTACTAAAGAAAAGGAAATGTCACAGCTAACAAGTAGAATAATGCTTATTGCATATATTTGGCTTTCTTCCACATAAAATCCCTCTTATTCACGTCACAGTTAATCACTGATAATTCTGGAACATTACGCTGATCTCTTGGGAATGGCAATACATTTTCTAGGTGTGACTTTATTGCAACTACATTGAAATTCTGCAAGTGTTTTAGAAATGCTATAGCTCAAGCTGCCCTGGATTTAGTTTTTTAGTTCCTTAAATGAGATTTCAGAACCGGTTGAGAGGCTTTAAAAGTGTCAGTGGGCTTGGAAGATATTTGTTTTCTGACTTTTTGAGAGTACATTTCAAACATTTATACTTTTTCATTTGTTTGCTTTTTCTTTTTAATCACTAGAAGGTAACTTTATTAAAAAGATTTCACAGTAGTGTGTTTTTACAGCACTAGTGATAATGCAGCTTTATTGATTTTATTTTCTTCTCTGATTATTTCTACTAGACAAGTAATGAGTAAGTATAATACATATTTTACAGCCCAGTGCCATACTGTCTTAAAGATTTTTGAAATATCTTAATTAAAGTTAGTGGTAAGCAGTGCAATCATCATATAAAATACTTATTTAAAAAAAAATCTTTTTTTTCCTAATATCTGTTGTTCATGAGCTGATTAAATAAATTTATTTTTATGAACTTGTTGTTTTCAACCAAAAACTATTCTGTAACTTTTAATAAATTTACTACCTTTTCACTGAACTGGTAAAATGTTGAACAGATTCTATAATCAGTTCTACAGTCCATACAACAGAGGTTGAAAACATGCTAATTTGTTGTAGATCTATTATCTGTAGATTTATTATCTATAATAAATTTTAAAGAGATTTTTCCTGTCATTAGAGTTGGAAAATCCTATGGTTCCAGTCTTAATATTTCTACCATGTTCTTAACCATGGATCCGAAATTCCTATCATGTTTATATTTCTGCTTTTAATGTTAATTTTAATGATTGTTTTCTTAGCTATTGGTTAAAAAATGGATAACAGGTCTTTTGAGAAAAAATTACCAAATCACTCTTATTTTTTGAAGAAAAGAAACAACTAGTAAAATCATAATGAATATGATAATAGCATATTAATTAGCATAATAATGCTAATTAACATGATAGTGCTATTTAAATATATATCTTGGTAATTATAACTATTGGAAAGACAATAAAGTAAGTGCTGTGATAATTAGCCGTCTTTGGTTCTATATTCATTCTGGTGTTAAGGGTCAGAAAGTGAAGGATATTTTTTTCAGTTTTCATAATTTTTATTCTTGAAGGCCTGAAAATTGTCATTGGGGTACCCAAGAAATGAAATGTGTTCAATTTACTCTTGGATACAGATTAAAAAAACATTCTTCTGTTTTTAATAGGTGGAACACTAAAAGAAGTCTCGAAGCTTTCAAGAAGGTTTAAATGTGTTATTCCTGTGAGATCCACTAAAGATGATCTTACATTATTAGATCTTTCTGCTCCTTTTCTTTTACAGGGGAGTGTAAAATATTATGGGTAGGTTAAAATATTTATTTATATGGTTTCAATACTAGGTAGAGATCTGTTACTTCAATAATAAATGACATTAATCAAGGTATAACTATTCCAAGATCCTATGATGCAACAATTAACAATAGTAAGAGCAGACATGAAATGCCATATGTCATGCCTCATATCAAAGGATCCTTGCTGCTGGACTGCAGTTAGAATTTGTCTTCTCTTCATTTATTTATTTATTTATAGGTTACAAGATGTAACCTATGTCTTGCTCTTAGCCTGTATTTCCCTGTGCTATGTGACTGGCCTTGTTCTTTAGAATTATAGAATTCAATTGAAACATTTCTTCATTTGAAGTGTATTTGAAGTGTAAACCTGTGGGGGTTTTTTGTTTGTTTTTTTTTACAAACATTCTTGTTTAAATAGAGGCCCACAAAATAATTACAGGATATCGATCCAAATGTTCTTCTTCATTCCTAATGATGAGCAAAATTGGGTTTTGAAAGAAGATTGAGATTTTTAAGAGAGATTTTTCCTCACTATTTGACATTTATTGAGATCCACAACACTGCAAAATGCTTAACCTATTTGTGGATGCCAGTCACTGTACAAACTAGATAAATAATGCATTTTAAAAAGGGAAGAGGAGAGGGAGAATCTGACCTCTGGATTTTCAGACCTGTGGCATACAATATGCCCAGGTGTATTGGCATCTGTGCTATGCAATATCATGTGAGAAATTTCTGCTCCTTGAGAGCTAACATCAGTATGTTTTCCCAGTACAGCACAGTTGCATGCAGTTTCCAAATTCAGAAATACTAGTCTGCTTCAGGTAAGCTATGGAGTCCTCCATCTCCAGAGTTTTAATTAGTTCACTTTATTGCACTGCTTCCAGTCCTGTAGTAAATTTGTCTCTGTGCAGCACTGTATTGCATATTTTACTGAACACTAAAGTTTCTTATAAGGTCCTGAGAAAATGAATTACAGATAAGCATTTCTGGTTTTTGTATATTGTCTTGACCTTTGCAGATAGGGCTGTCTATGACTTTTTCAAATAAAGGCAATATATGGGAATTCCTGCTGGGAGTGGATCTTTACCAGGACGATGTATTTCCCCTTATGTTTTCATAATGCATATATTTCCCCAGCTACTCAAAACTCATCTTCAGAGATGTTTCGTTCCTGACATGGCTGTATTGTAAATGCCAGTGCTCCATATGATATCCCATAAGTCGAATAGCTCTTTACAGCATAGCAAATTTAGAAAAGAACCCGAAAAGGATGTTGGGATTTCAGAACCTTGCCCTGCATACTGCTTTTACCACTTGCATATATTTTGTAACTTTTTTAAAAAGATTCTTTGCAGTAGAACTAAAATGAAAATTGTTTTGCTTTAAGAATGAGCTTAAATCTCTAATGTGGAATGTGATATTCTGCCTAAAATTTGGTACTATTAGTTTGATGTAGTCTGTCAGATAGACC
Source organism: Nothura maculosa (assembly GCA_032353885.1). NCBI lineage: Eukaryota > Metazoa > Chordata > Aves > Tinamiformes > Tinamidae > Nothura > Nothura maculosa. Next base: position 15,455,413 of record JAUBOD010000001.1, read on the forward strand.
AAATAAGTACTTAAGCAATGTGATTGTTTGCTTTGAGGTTTTGCATCTACATACATATGTATTTTTTATATATATAATAATACAAAAATCTGAAGCCAAACTTTGTTTGTTAATTTTGGGCTTTATATCACTTGCAAGTAGAATTAGGATTAACAGTTTTTGTATGGCCTGCTTTACTTGTAACTCAAAAGGACAATACCTGTCTGTTTTAAATTCAAACTATGAAATACTGACACAGAAGCTTACTTTGGAAAAAAAAAAACAGTAGTGTTCTAGTTTTATCCTGGGACAGATGAAAGCAACTTTAAAAACAACTCTTCTGATATTTTTACCTACTTGCAGCATTTATTTACTATCTCACAATGTATAAAGTTTATAACCATACATAAATACTCCAGTGCTAAAAAGAAAAAGTTTTTTTAATAGCTAGTACTTAAAATATGTTTGAATGTAGGTGAAGCTGAGTTTCTGTACTAGCTTTGCTATGTTTTAGTGCATACTACAACTTCATATACTTCCACTATGACAAAGGAATGCGCTATGTGTATTGTTATAAAAACTGCCAGCATACTTGTATTTAGCCATGTATTGATGTACAGTTGTTCTTCCTTTCCATTCAATGATGTACCCTTTTCTAGCCCCAAATGATTTTTCTGTTAGTGGTGATTCATAAGCAGCATTAGATTTTTGTAGTCTAAAGCTTCTGAGTGCTTAAAAATAATTCTTTTAAACAGCATTGCTCACTGCCATTGAGAAATCTGAAAGATTTTTTTGTATGCAGAATATTACTAATATAAGGACTTAAGTGTTTCAGTAGTCTCAGTGTTTTGTTTTGAATGCTAGGTGCAAGCAGTGCTCAACTCCAAACACCATCAAGAACCTAAGTACCCTTGCAGCAGAGCAACGACCATCATGGGAACCAACTGAAATAGCAGAAGGTTAGCTGACAGATTTATATCTCAAAATATTTTTGTGCCTTGGTTCATAAGTATATATACAAAATAGTTCCTTTTGGATGGATGCAGCACCAGAAGTAAGAGTTTTTCCTTTTGAAGTCACAGTTTAAATCTTAAAGGAAATCTGCAAATCTTGTTTAACCATGAATACTAGTTTTTTTTTTTATCTTCTGTAAGCCTTATGCAAAACATATTACAAAGAATATGAAAGAAGTAGTATTTGATTAAAAGGAATTACACAAATGTTTTGCTTTATGTGTCCCATACGTTGCGTTAGTTAGTGAGTGTATTCAAATGATGGAGGGAAGATGGACCTCTAAGCTATGGTGCTAGTTTACACGTTCAGGAAAAATAGATGATCTCTAGAGGTCCTTTCCAATCTCAACCATTTTATGGTTCTGGAATTTTTATCAAAAAAAAAAAACCAGCTGTGTCTTCATAGCTTCATTTAAAAAAAAAAAAAAGTTTTGTGTTCCAGTTGCAGTGCACATTCAAACACAAATCAAAATGTGAATCACATATTGAGCATATTTTGATACCTAGTCTTGATCTAATAATTTATACTTCAAGGTTTAAAATTACCATTATAGGAGAGATGTTTTCAGCTTGAGTTGTTCTGATTTGTTGTGTATATTCTGTAGCTGAAGCAATTTTTTTTCTTCAGTTTTAGGTATTGTGCCACTCCAGTATGTTTTTATTATGAAGTTTACTCTCGTCGATGCAACAGGAGCACTAAATGCATACCTTTTTGATTATGTAAGTATACTAGATAAGAGGGGCTATTTGGATTACATGGATTTTTAAATTTTTTAAGATAAAAAATGTATCTGTAGATGTATTTATTCTGTATTACTTAGAGTGTTTTTATAGGGGCAAGTGTAACTGTTACACTGTTATTAGTGCTCTCTATTGGTGAAGATACAGAGAATGTCCTTTTTATGATTTTTTTAATAAAATACAAGAGTATAGCATATGAAAATGTAAAGGCAAAAAAAAGTAAGCTTATAGATCATTTCATGTTTTTGTAGGCTTCTATACTTTTCGGTGACTGAATTTCTTTTTTGTTAGCTATGCAAGGTTATGCAGGCTGGATGCTGTATTTCAGATTTGTCAGGGTAACTTCTGTATTAGTTCAAAATCTCATGACCTCTCTTATCTAAAACTATAATCTATGAGTTTTCCTCTCAGTAATTCATGCTTTTTGTTTTGTTTGACCTTTGAGAGAGGATGAGGGGAAGGGAGGTCTCTGCTAAGCAGGATATGTAGTTACATAGGTATTTTTCTTTGATTCAAAAGGTTGGCATTACTTTGCAACCCTTATCTTCAGTCTTTCTTGAAACAGTTTAAGACCTTTCCTACTATCTGAGACACTACACTAAAGAACAGATGATTTGCCTGTTACTACACATTGTATAGACTAAACAACTTACAATTCTTCTTTCATGAGCAATGTTTTATCAACTCTCATCATTCTCGTTGCTGTTCTGGAGGTTTCCCATCTTCTATGAAGGGCTAAATTAGTACCTTCACTTGAGGTATTGCCATGTTATGCTTCCATGTATATAACCCAGTATGGTGTTGATACAATTTTTTGGTTACTCTTCCATACTTTTTATAAACTCTTCATCTCTCAGAATGTTTGTTTTAAGAAATTTTTCCTCATTCTTTACTTGAGCAGTTGATTAGGCTTGCTTAAATGCAGCACTTTATACATGTGTCTAGTAGAAAACATGCTTTTTTGTGCTAATATCTCTCCAGAATTAACTTCAATTCCTTCCTCTAGTACATTAAAGTTCTCCAAGATTTGTTTTTGTATGTAGCCTTGCAAGCCTATTGAATTTTAGATCAAACTTGTTGCTAATGAAAAGCACTAGACCTAGGCCAGTCTGCAGTCCCCAGCATAATCACCTTCAGACATTCTCCCAATTTACCACTAAACTGCTGATAACTGAGTAGCTGCTATTTATTTCTACTTCTCAGAAGTTTAGTATTTCTTTCCTTTTACTCTAGTTTAAAAACTTTTTATTAGATTAGCAATCTATGTGCAAAGATGGTTTCTATAAGAAATTGACAGGACGTGTTACACTGGATAATACTCAAGTATCCAGTGGGGAGGGTAAAAGGTGAATTATATTCATCTGTAGCATGAGCCTTAAGGAGTTTGCTTTCCTGAATTCCATTACAGATTTTAGTGTGTGATTATGGATCTTGAACATATAAGTTGATCTCTGGTTTAATTTCTTACTTTCCTGACTACAAAGATGAATAATGTCATATCTCACAGGAAACTGAAGATGATTAAATGACTGTAAAGTGCAATATTAATGTGAAATATTATTATTTATATATATATTTACATCTTCAAATACACGTAACACCAAAAGTTTTCGTAACTTTTTTTAGATTAAGATTTTCCTCATGTCAGTGGGAAAGATAATTTTGTTCCTTTTGCTTCTTTATTATTCCTTTATCCCATGCCCTTTGCTTCATTCTTTTGCTCCTTCCAACTTTTTTTTTTTGATGAAGAAATATGATGCGTCATTTGGGCTATTTACACATACACAAACATTTCAGTTATTAGCCTTTTAAGTTGGTACATTCACCATGTTGAGAAGAAAAAAAACAAGATGAGAAGAATGATAGAATTATAAAATAAACCAGTGTGATATTACAGCCAGATCATGTTGTGATGTAAGTACATTTGTTGTGTTTTCTTGTTCCAGCAATTTACAGCTGGGAATATCAGAATCTGAGAACATGTATCTGGAGTAATGTGTCTACCCAAGGGGAAATAAACCAGTGTAGTGGCACTTCAGAGCTAAAACTTTCTCCAGAATGGGCAGAGTAACAATTTTTGTTGATTTTTTTTTTTGCACTATCACTGTGTAATGGGAACATATGTGCATATTTTCATCATTATACTACATTATACTATATGACTTTGGAGAACCAAACAGTGTTTTCCTTGGTTTTAGTTTTATCACTTAATAATAACAAAAACATACATCCACATTTTGTGTTTATTTGTTTTGCTCTGTGCTTTTTTAAAAAAATTAATAAACTGCAGAGTGTGAGCAGCAAAGGAATATCAAGTCTGTGATCCCTACTTCAGTTACACTTGTTGTTTTTCTGTACCTTCTGTTTTTATGAGGAAAAACTAAGCCATAAAAAAGAGGAGTGGGAAAAAATGTTAAACCATCTCTTGATTCAGAATTCCAGAAATTTGTATTTCAGAATAGCCCACTGCTTTAGCTGAACTGCAGGAAAAGAGGAAAATAAAATAAAGAAAAAAATATTTTGAAGTGTCAGGTGCCAGCATTTCTGCTGGTGGTGCTTCAAAGACAAGCCAGTGCTTTCCAAGTCTAATCTCAGGTCCTTAGCACCACCTGAGAAGGAGCTGGAGTGCTTTGAAGTGTAACTTTAGCTTCCAGTCACACTTTTATAAGAATACTCTCAGTTTCTTTTCTTTCATTTCTTTATGTAGTCATTGAAGGGAAAAAAATGAAAAGTTACATAGTTAGAAATGGGTGAATAACAATTTGAGAAGTCAGAAAAAAATGTTATATGTCCCTTTTGCTGTTAGATTATCCTCTAGCTTTTGATCGTATCCATTAAAGTATATAAATGATATATTATTCTACACATATTTTTTAGCGAAAAGGAGAAACTGCCATCAAATACTGTAATTTAGCTGTTTAATATTGAGAGACTGAGCTCAGTTTAGGAAATAAATTTAATTAACAAACTTGGAGAAAATAAAATGAGAGTTTTGAGACTTTTTTATATATATTTTTATATATATATTGTATATAATATAGTTAAACTTTATATATAAAGTTTAAACTACTCAAAAATATATAACTTTTTCTTATTCTATTCTTTATTTTGCCTTTCCATTCAGAAATGTATCTTAAAGTATAAGCCTTTCACCATAGTTTCTAAAACTATCAAAGAAAAGGAAAAGAAGCAAAAGCAGGTGCACTTGTATGAAACCAGATTCCAATGACCCGAATGTTCCTCAGGTGTTTTGATCACTTTAGTGAGGGACTGCTGAGGAGGACTGAGAAGACTGACCATTTCAGTTCAACATAACATTGTCTGGATATAGGCGTTTATGAGGAATATCTGCCAGTGAGATAGATATGCATATATATATTTGTGTGCATGTATATATAGACCTAGGTGTGTAGGTGTTTTAGTAGCGTCTGGTGCTTTATGGTTAAGTGTAGTTCTTGAATACTCATGAATACTGAAATACAGATTAGTAATTTATTTACACAGGTTTTACTTTTTTATCTCCATTTTTTAAAAATCTAATGTTTTTTCTGTGTTGTTAAATATCTGGAATATTTTTAGGTTCCTTAAATGATAAGAACATATGCATTCAGTGTTCTGGCTGATGATTTCTTACTCTTCCTCTACCACTTTCGACTTTTTTGTTCTCTTTCAGGAAAAGTTTTTCCAAATTCCTGCCTCTGAAATCTTAACTAGTAATTTTCTTCAACAGAAGATGCAAATGACCATGAACACACTCTGTCCTCCAGGAAGAAAACTAGGTTAGTTTATAGTGCTTGTAAAGAAGGATGGGTCCTTCAGGCTGCCACTGCATATGCAGAGTCTCAGAGTTGTGCGTGGTAAAACTCAGAACTGAAAAATACATCAGTCTTTATGGGGGTTCTAATTAATTAATTTTCATATATTTCTGTAATAGTAAAAGCCCCTTTTGAGAAAATTAATGGTTCAGTAAATTCTCGTATAGCATGCAGTGATGTGTGAGCACAGTCATGTCTAGACAGGCACCCGCATGTCCTCTGTGTTCATATGGAGGTTAACCAGAGCTCCTCTGCCCTGACCACAGCACGTTAGTGAAAACTGAGAGGGAATTCAGCTTATGCCCCGTGCTTTGGGGGACATTCTGCTGTTGAGTGCACATGTTGCTTTGGAGCATCTCTTGCTACAGGAAACATCCCTGGAAAGTGGGCAAAAAGCTTCCATTCAGATCCAATCTTAAAGGTTTCCCTACAGTTTTCCTGCTGTGGTAGAAAGTAGCTCTGCTACAGCTCTGACTTTAGGAGTGTAGTATCTCAAAGCACATAGCTGTTATTGACCTACTCATATCTGATTTTTTACCCTACTTTCAAAAAGTGATGTATAAAATAAATAATAAATATTTGTTTATCCATTTTTCCTCCCTCTCACATTCTCCCAACATGGAGCTTTCACTGAAGTCAGTTGGAGCCCAGGGAGAATTCACTGAAGAGCAGAATTTGACTTGATTTTTCATTCAAGCTCATTTTCTGCCTTACTTATTTATAGGTGATTTGATCCTACTTGGATTCGACTTAATCAGCATCACCTTTTTTACAGAGGTGAAGTGTTTCAATACATGTCCAGTGCTCCAAGGTCTATGAGAATGCAGTTTCTCAAAATTACTGCAACTGAACATGGGATAGCACAAGTACATGTACAAATATAAAATTTTCACATGATAGTCAGTCCATGTTCTTGTACTGATTTTCTGTCTCCCTGTGTGTGACATTTTACTACATTTGTGCTGTCACAAATACTGCAAATACCCAAATACAGTTTCACTATGGGATGAAACAGAAAGAGGATGAAGCTTGCTAAAAGAAGAATAAGATAAAGTTGTATGGAGAGTGTATTTGACAGGCAGCAGATTCCTTAACAAATTTTTTGACATTCTGAAATCATGAACACTTCTGAAGATAGAAGAAGCCTCCAGCCAGCATAACCGAGTGTCTAGGAGGTTTCCCACCATCAGCTCCATACAATCAATATACAGGATCCCCTAATTTTAGTATTGGCATTTAATGTTTTTAGCCATTCATAGCTCAATAGTGGGCACACACTTTTGGGAGGACAAAAAGCCTTTGAAAAGCCTTATTTGTTAAGGTGGATATTTTCTGTAGCTTTTTAGAGATGAGATAGGGGAATGCACTCAGGATTAAGTTAACACAAAATTTAACCATACAAACAGGCTTGTAGGATTTACACAACATACATCTGATATGTGAGCATGTCTTTGAGACCAGTTTTATTATTAGAAAGTCTTTGTGTGTGCTATATTGTAAAACAACTACTAGTATCAAATTTTGAGATTATTTGGAGAATTGTCATTGAACATAATTTCAAATAGTGCAGGAAAATTGTAAAATATGAATTAGAATGCTAGTTCTTAATTTCAACTTCAAAATGAGCAGTTCATTTTTCTTCCTGTTAACTGCTGGGTATGTTCAGATTACCTAGTTAAGATGTCTCTCATGTTCTAGGTCTTTCATATAAAAATTAAAAATATGTAATTTTAAAATGCATAAATTAATTAAAAATAATAAATATTTTTATTTTTATATTTTTATTTATTTATATTTTTTATTTTAAAATACAAAGTTACAAAAAAATTTTTTGCTTGTAGATGACTTGCCGTGGCTGGAATGTTTCATCAAGTCCTATAATGTCACAGATGGAATGAAGCATCAAGTTTATTACCAGATTTTTGATACTACAGTTGCTGAAGATGTTGTATAATGACGTCCAGTTTTAGTTGGATCATAAAGACAGCATTAAAAGAAGAAACGCAATCTGTTCTTCAGAATTCCAGGGTTTGTATGTATGTTGAAATGTACAGCACTTACACTTCAGGGTATTTGCTACTTGCTTGGCCATACAGGCTTGTGAGCTGATGCAAATGGAAGTGGTCAGATTTTTGTTGGAAGCTGCGTGGCTCAGACTAATGTAGTCTAGTATTCAGTAACCCTATCCAGGGTACTCTAAACTGGTGATGAGGTTCCTGTGCACTGACTCTAGTCAGATTTTTAATTTGTTGTTTTTCCTGTTAAAATAAATCAGTTCTGCAGAGTGGGGCCAGAGGAGCTCTTGAGTAAACTTCTAATCTCTCACACTAGCTCATGTAAACGTACAGTACTGTTCTCAGCCAATTTGAGAAGGATGTTGTGAAAGTTCAGGAATGTTGAAGTGTCCCAAAAAAGGACCATGCTTATTAGCAGGATCTATTCTGTCAAAGACTCATATACTTCTCTAATTTTACTGACAGATTATACTGCCCAGATCTATGTTTTTCGTCTTCCATAATCAGATTACACTACTGAACTTGAAGATGGCAAATTAATGTAGTGATACCATGGTTTGAAAATACTAACAGAGTAGAAGATATTCTGTAGTTTCACTTTGCACTTGGATACGTTTTATACAAATTCAAGGCATGTTTATTTAATGATAATTAATGTAGATATTCCTGTCAAGTCAAATTTTTTTCAGAGCAAAAACATTTAATATTTTTTAAAATGAGAGTTAAGAAGACAGTATTTGCAAGTAGATTTATTTTGATGTAGATGTCATTTTATTTTTCAGGATTATACAGTAAGAGTAAACTATGCAGTTGTTTAAAATTCAGATAATTTTTCAAAACTGAATTTTTTTTTTGCACTGTGTCATAAATCTGGAGATTGTGTTCCTTATTGATTACTGATAGGAAGAACCAATACTAAAAGTGTTGAGTTTCTCCCTGCTTTAGAAAATAAACTTCAGAATGGAACAAGTAGTTTATATCAGAGTAGTATTGGCTAATGAAAGCTTGCCTGAATCTGAGTATCTCCATAAGATAAAAGCAGTGAATAAGACAATAACATGATTGGTTATTTCAAAGCTTTAAAAACTGGAGGTATCCAAATGATTTCATAAATTAAGGTCTTATGAGGGAAGTGTTTTCATATTTTTGATTGTGATAGAAGATAGTGTATTTTTTCTAAAAAAAGAAAAGAGAGAGAGAAATAATGGATAAAAGTATATATTTTGAAATGCAGTGTAATTGGTCCCACCGTATCTCATGTCTGAGATTTGTCCCATAACATTCTGAAGTCATTTTATAGTTGCATTTACGTCACTTAAGTTTTCTGCTGTTGAGTATTGCAAATATTTAATAAAGATCTTGTTTCCAAATAATGAATTTCCTTGTATTTGACTTTTCATTCTTAATTCGTAACACTGCAAAAACTTTTTCACAAATAGCTTTCATCCAAGAGAATACTTAAAATATTTAAATAATTTGTTGTATTGAAATTGCATGCTTAACTCCTTTAAAATATAATACATAAAACAATTTTAACTCATAATTGAAAATAATATATCTAAAAACACTAAAGATCATCTGTGTTCCAAATTTTGAGGTATTAACAACTTATTCACATGCATGCAAGTGTGGGGCATAACACCTTAATACATGGAGCTCCAAAGAATTTTGTGCAGTTTTCAGAACTGTGAAAAAGTCCAGATATCTCTTCCTTTTGCCTCATCTTCCTCTGTCCTCACATATCACAGCATGCAGGGCAGCTGCCTCAAAAATCAGCTTTTTGATAGATTTGTAGAGTAAATGACATATTTGCATGAAATGAGCACACAACAGCATCATCATAGGCAGTAGTCCCATTGTAAAATTAATATATATATATGGGTGTGTGCGTGTGTGTGTGTGTGCGCATAAGTATATATAAACAATGAAGAAATATGAAACCGTCACAGGAAAAAAAATGTTACACAGAGAGAGTGCATATATATGGTAACAGTCTTCAGTCTTCAGAAATGCTTCAGAAACAGACAAAGGAACAAAACAAATGTGGAATTTTATTTTCCAAAATGTCTGTATGATTGGCCTCCCGAAGTCTTTGTTTTAAAGTAGTTCAAACCCTTAAGACTGGAAGTTCTTTCAAGTTGCTTGAATTTAAACTCTTGGATGCCTAACACTCTCTTGAATTCCATGTGGAAAGAGAAAAGATACATAAATAACCAATATTGCAGAGTCAAAGAAGCACTCCTTGTAGGTGGTCTTGTGTTTTAGTGGATGATCTTTTTCATCAGCTTTTACTGTTGTAGGAACCAGAGTGTTACAGAGGAGACTCTGAAATGCTTTGCTTAGACTGATGCCTTGTCTGCTAAGCAGCAGGACGTGGGACTGAAGAAAGGACAGGAGAGCTGTGGCCAATAAACTTGACGTCTGCAGCAGGAGGAGGAGAGAATGGTGTATTAGCAGAGGTGAACCCCTCAGCTCATCAAGTCTTGATGGACTTATTCATGCAAGGCTACTTTTTGGCCAGAGTCACTACATTAGTGTATAGAACTGGCATAAATTGGGAAATGCAAATGCATATCTTTAAGTTTTTCAGATAGACAGAAAGGAATGAAGGCACTGCAGAATATTTAGGAGAAGAAAGAAGAAATTTGCAAAGAAAGCATAATTTGAAGTGTAATGAGCAACAAGTAAGATAGGGATGAGATGGAAAGAACAGAGTGAAGGTGCTATAGTGTGTTGTTCTCCTGCTTTGTAAAAAATAACAGTAATGATGATTTTCAGCTATTCATCATTTAACTACATAAACTGCATAAACTCAGCAAATGGAAGTTCTAGGAATACCTATCAATTTGGATACTTAAACAGAAAGATTGACTAATTACAAGTGAACTAGGGATTTTGCTCCCGGGTGGAAATGGGTATTCTGGGGAGAAAAGAAAAAATTATTTTGGTCTTAATACTTTCTTGTTTCTTTCAAAGTTCTGAGTATAAATTTCTTCTACTGCATGGATATGACATGTGGACTGCTGATGCTTAAAATGCAGCTTTGTGAAACACAAGCTACACTCTCAAAATTCAGTCCACATTTAATTCTAATTTCTCAAGACTAGCTAAGAAGTAGTTCTGAATTTTAGAGGTGTTATTTCACAGAAGGGAATTATCTGAATGATGGCAATTTAGAAATGCTTCTTGAGTTTTGTGACTAGAAGAGCAGAAAAATAGAGCAATGAAATCTTCTGATAGAGGAGATAACTACAGTTTTTGCATCATTTTTCTGTCAACAGATGGCCCCTTAGATGACTCGAAGTCCCTCCTGAAGCAATGTTTCAAATGACAAATATGATCAGTCATGGGCATAATGTATATTGCTAGAGGGGTTTTACTTCTGCGTGGAGGATAAGGGGCTTGCAGCAGGCAGCAGTATTTAATGCTACTATTCCTGCATAACTGCACTACTTTGAAAGATACTGTCATTTAATATGCTAAAGATAGAAAATCCCATTAAAAATGGAGCAGTTTCAGTGATTAAGTTGGCATAAACCTCAAAATAGAAACATCAAAGATGGTCTTAACATGCTGCCATTCAGGTTCTTGTTATGCATAGGTAACCTAGTACATACAGAGGTATATGTAAGGTCACAACTGCTCAAAAAGCTGCACCTTGTGGGGACATGATAGCTTTTTAATTCATCTTCCATGGTTTGATTTGTTTTGTTCAGGTGTGCAACATTAAATTAACCAGCTTCAGAAGCAAGAAAGAAGAAAAATCCTTTCCCCCTACACATCAATTAGTACATTTATTAGTAACGTGCTGTTGATTAGTCTGTCTTGCAATAAAAAGATGCAAGCAGACCTGGAAAAAAAAGCTATTAGAAAGGATAGGAAATGTCAGAACCTATACATAAAACCATGAAGTTAGGGAGGAGAAAGATCCCTTAAATGCCTGACAGTGCTCTTGCCAAAAGTTGGCTGTTGTAACTTCAAAATCTTGGTGCAAATCCCACTTTTGCCACAATGCTTAAAATGATTTGATGCTTATTAACTTTTTGAATATTATTACTGTCTGAACATAATGGATTTGCTAGAATAGTAGTTCACAATTTTTCACACTAGTACAGTTCTTCTGGACCTAATTCTTAGGTTATATTCTTAGGACCTCATTCTTAGGTTAGTTAGTTTTTCTGTTAAATACGGAATGTGTAAAAAAAAATCTTGGCAAAATTACACTATGTATCATTAATTAAATATGATCTCACACTTCACCAAGTACCAAGTCCTATTTACAGTAGGTCACGTTTTTCTGTCAAGAACTGTATTGCACAATGCTGCTTTAAAATGCACCTTTTCACAGCAAGCCTGTAAAAATAGCAATAGTTTTTAAAGCTCATTTAGCTCCTTTGTAGGTCCTGGAAGAACATGAATGTCTTTGGCCTACTTTGTAAGATGGCTAAAGAGGTCACTGATCAGATGTGATGAGGCAGCAAGTGCTTGAGGTTTAAACACATTTCTTAGTGGCGGTAACAGAGGTCCTTATAGTCTCACTTTAAACATTGAGGTCATTGGCTAATATGTGTTAGGAGACCATAAAACTGCACGTCAAAAACACATGCAGTAAAGCCATGCAGCAAATCAAGTCAGAACTGGAAGTCGATCACAGCTGAAAGCTTTTGACACTGGCCCTCAAAATATCCTCTGGGGCAAGCTCTGGAGGTGTGTGATAAATGGACGGTGAGGTGGATTGAGAACTGGCTTCATGACAGAGCTCAGAGAGTGTTGATCGCTGAGCACTGAATCCAGATGGATGCCTGTAGCTAGTGGTGTTCCCCAGGGGGTCTGTCCTCAGTCCAGTCCCCTTCAATTTATTCATCATCGAACTGGATGAAGGGATGGAGTGCTCCCTGAGCAAGTTTACTGATAATACCGAATTGGGAGGAGTAGCTGCTACTGCAGAGGGCTGCACTGCCATCCAGAGACCTGGATAGACTGGGCAACTAGTTGGTGAGAAATCTCATGAAGTTCAACAATGGCAAGTGCAGGGTCCTGCACTTCGGGAGGAATAACCCTGGACACCAGTACAAATTAAAGGTTGACCTGCTGGAGAGCAGCCCTGTAGACAGGGACCTGGGCCTCGTGGTGGACAATTTGACCATGAGGCAGCAGTGTGCCCTGGTGGCCAGGAAGGCCAATGGGATACTGGGGTGCATTAAGAAGAGTGTCTCCAGCAGGTCGAGAGAGGTGATCGTCCCCCTCTACTCAGCCCTGGTGAGGCC
>JAUBOD010000001.1:15468342-15492732 GCA_032353885.1 Nothura maculosa
GGGATGTGGAGCTGCTGGAGAGAGTCCAGCACAGGGCCACCAGGATGATCAGGGGCCTGGAACATCTGCCCTATGAGGAGAGGCTGAGAGAGCTGGGCCTGTTCAGCTTGAAGAAGAGAAGGCTGAGGGGGGATCTGACCACTGTGTATAAATACCTCAAGGAAGAGGGTGAGGAGGAGGGAGCTGGCCTCTTTTCAGTGCTGGCCACAGATAGAACTAGAGGAACTAGCCACCAGGAAACTGAAGCACTAAAAGTTCCACAGGAACTTAAGGAAGGGTGACAGAGCACTGGAACAGGCTGCCCAGAGAGGTTGTGGAATCTCCTTCTTCGAAGATCTTTAAAACCCGCTTGGATGCAGCCCTGAGCCATGTTCTCTACGTGACCGTGCGTGTGTAGAGGGATTGGGCTAGATGATCTCTAAAGTTCACTTCAAACCTCAAGGATTCTATGATTCTATGATTCTATGAAACTGATACAAAGAGAGTGGGTATAATGTCAGATGGTACTGTGATGGTATAACCCCTTAACTCCTCCTTTTCAATTTGTATTGGCCTTGAGGGCTATAAAGTCATTTTCTCTTTGGCTAAAAAAATACTTTTAACCAATTTTCTTAGTAGAAAAATACATTTCTTATTTTTAGGGAGAAAGCAAATGAAGGCAATTGCCACCTGGCACTGTTTGAATGCCACTAAGCTTAGGGTTTTTTTAAAAAATACTAGGCTCTAACAGACAGGATCAATGTAAATAGATACTGGGGGAACTAGGCTTTAAGAGACAGAATCAATGTAAATAGATATATTTTCAGTAGGCCCACCCAGAATCCAACAGGATTTTATTGTAGGTTAGGAAAGCCAGCAGTAAGTGTGTAGAATATTCTCGCAGAACACTAGTCGACCCTCAACTCGTAAAGATCATGACTTAGTCTTTTACTCTCTCAAATTTCTCTCAAGGCCAGGACACAACAGTGCTTCCTGTTCCATCTGAAGGAGTTGCTTCCAAACTACTCTCACATGATAGTATAGTTATCACTTTTTATTTAAAGGAAAAAACAATCAAAGCTTGTCAATTTTGTGACTAAAATGGTGGATTTGGATGTACAAGCAACACTGCTGCTTTACAGCAGTTGCAAAGCAACCTGAATATGTAGCATAGCTGTCTGGCAGGTACCGTTGTGCAATGGACACTGGAAAGATGAGTATAAAGAGACTTTTTTATTATTATTATTTTAGACATCAGGATTTTATCACAGTGAATTTCTTTCTGGTTGTATCCTCCTACTCCAAAGAAATAGGGATTGTTAAACCAAGCTAGGAACAAAGGAGTTTTTTCACCTTTGCTTACAGAGGGCTTCAATCCGGACAGATCTCCAGACCTGCACATCTACACTGATGCCGGAAAAGAAATGAAAGGGAAAGCCTGTTATTTTGCCTGGGAAGAGCATCTGAGAATGCTTGTAAATCACAGTGCAGTTAATTTATTTGTTTTTAGGGAAGTGGCTAAGTGAGGGTGGTAAAGACTGATGGACATCATTTTCTTTCTAAGTAGTATGTTGTTCCTGTATCTCTGGCTGTGTAAAAGAGCGTTAATACAAGTAGAGCTTCAGACTTACAGAGTACAAGATATCAAAATCTTGCCATAAGTACTGTACTACAAAGTTGTACTGTAATAAATTATATAAAAAGTTATTAATAAAAAAATGTAGTTTATTCACTTATAGATCCAGGCTTTTCATGATGCATCACTGTTTTATCATGAATTCTATTATAATTTGTACATATTATATAATAACTGCTTTTCATGTCAGTTTGTGTCCTTGACTGTCCCTTTCCTTCTGTAATGGAAATATCTTTGGTATATATCTGGAGAATGTTTAAACTGTTTTTGTTTGTTCTTATTTTTCCAGTTTTACAGTTTCAGGTCTATAGCTAGAGACAACTTTAAGTACAATTCCAGTAAGTTTATTGTGACTTCTTCCACAGCATTGTCCAGCAAGGCTATGACATTTATTTTTAAGTCATGTTTTGAGGCTCATTTACTTCATTAGCCATATTTTCACCTTGTGCTTTTATAAAGTGTTCATGAAACAATTGTGAAACAAGTGAGCAAGAAGCTTCAGGGGGTAAATCATATAGTCATTCAGATGACTAATCAGATAGTCATTCAGACCAGATGAATGAAACAAGGGAAATGAAATGAAACAAGGTGAAAATATATCGGACCTACTGAAGATATCACTGTAATCTCAATATCTGAAGATCTTATTATTACATGAAATAAACAATAGCACCTCTGATTGAAAAGTATATTAGCTATAGCCCTATTTGGAAAGTAAGATTTTTATTTGCCTTTTTTTCTTTTTTTAATCAGTGTCAAAATAGTTAGAGAGGAGCATTATAATTTCAAGTTGTTGTATTTCAAACTTAGATGAGAAGATCAAGTGATATGCAAACACACTAAGAGAAAGATTGAAAAAATAAAATATGACACAAGTTGAAAGTGAACATATTACTCATAAAAATTGGTTTTAGACAACCACAGCAACAACCATAGTTCATTGTAATTTACTTAAAAGAGTAAGACCTCAGCCTGAAAAATCATATTGTCTTATTAGAAGTGTTTTGAAATATTTGCATGGACATAAAACATCTCAGTAATGCACATTGTTTGTAAGAAGGTGGAGGCAGTGCTCACAGCCAGAGCTGGGAACCTGTTGTGTTGTGCCCCCCATGCACCAATACGGAGAGTATCCTTGTCCTACCTACCTCATGCAAGTTTATGGTCCAATACCAAATATAAACAGTTGAATGAGGGGATCTGAAAGAAAAGATGTCAAGGTAACCATTCATTTAACAAACTTGCATAGAACCTAAGGGCCTGCCCATGATGGCCTATTTCCCTGACAGAACTTCATTCTATTTTACTTCCATTGAGCGCAAGAGATTTTGTTGCCTTTCTTAGCTTTGCTGCAGGTTTTTGTCAAGGTTTCCAATCTTTCTTGTTTCCTACTTGACAAATTATGTAGATTCTCAGGAGTCCCTTTTTGAGAGTTCTGCAGCTTGCCTTCTGAGAAGCTGGCAAGGACCTCATGACTTTGTAAGAACCTTTCATTCGGAGCTGCAAACCTTTAGTGGATTATTTTTTTTCTAAAGAAATAGATTCACTCAAAGTAGGAGGACGTCATGCACAAAGCATGAAGATCTTCTGAGTCACAAATATTCTCAGTACTCTACCTATTTATTTACTGCACATGAAAAAGACTCAACCTAATCATTAAAGCTTTTTTCTGCATTCATAGGAGATGTTACTGGTAAGGCCAATGTCCAACTAGTAACCAGAAGGAGTATTTGGAAGTCAACAGAAATTCTCCATTATTGAGTGCAAGAGTGCAACACCAAGTTTAAGGATTTAATGATCACTGATGTTAAACTTCTTAGAGGGACACAGTTACCAAAGCTACCATGAGAAAGTGTGGTTATTACAGCAGTACTGGCAAAATAATTTCTAAACTTCCTATATTGGCAAAAGTCTATAGCTCAATTCATCCCAATATTGAAAAGTATTAGATCTCAGATCCTCTGATTTATTGGTTATCCTCTGGTACATTGGTTTGGTACATAGAAAAGGATTCCTCTGAAAGATCCATCCCTCTAGCAGATAAGCCACCCATTGCATTTTACCTTTTGGCAAAAAAAGAGTTTGTATGAATATATTTAACAGATCTAGTGCTGCTGCAGAAAATTCATATAAAATTGCCTCATCTATAACAATGAAAACTGATAGACCTGCTGCACTTGAATGTGAAAGGATCTTGCCCTGACACTAAGCTCTGTGGAGCAACCTCTGAGTCCTGTTTATCTAACTGTTGTTGCAAATACTGCTCTACTCTGACAGCTGCTTCTGTGAAAGTGCAAGAGTATATTTCCTGTCTGGGCTTGAAGGATCTCATGCTGCTTAGTTGACATTCAGTTTTTGATGGCTGGCCCTCCAAACTTTCTCTGGATTCTGTGGTTTTATCTTCTTTGCTCTCAGATATCACCACTCAGAGGATTCTGAAAATGATCGACAGATATATCCATAACATGAGACTCTTGTGCATTGGCAGGATTTGCATAGATACAATTCTTTCTGAAAATGTGAATTCATAAATTGATTAAGCCCAACTAAGTCTATGCTGCAACCCAGAAGATCAGTCCTACATTCATCTCTGGTCATGAGTTCCCAATCTCTCCTTTGCAGTAGTAGTAGAATAGTAGTGTCCATAGGACCATAAAATGTGCCTGGTCAGCTCACTGAAGTAGCTGAAGCAAATGTGGGGAGAGAGGGGAGGAGGGTAAGGGTGTAGAGACAATTTTTACTCAGCTGCTTTTCAAAATCAAAGAATGTTTTAATCTACAGCAAGCCTTTTACCTCTTATAGGCTACCCTTTCATGGCATCATGACCAACTGATGTATTTCTGCTGTTGCTGACAGATGTGCACAAGCAATTATGCAGCATCTTAAGGTATATGTAATATACCTTAAAGTCAGACTTTTGAAAATGGAGTTGAAATGGACTTCTCCCAGTGGAAATGGGAGTTTTGTTTAGTACAAACGGAGAGTCCTCTGGCCAAAAGAAAAACTGCTAGAGACTCTAAACATCTAGATACAGAATTTTAAAGAAAATATTTGTATTCAGATGTTGACCTGCGAACAGAAAAACAAATGTTTTATAGAGAAGTTCAGTAAAGTTTTCCTTGAAGTGAATGCATTATAAAACAATCTAAAATATCAAGTTTATTCATGCCCTTCTCTTCCTATCTCAATGAGTTCTCTTTGGTGAAAATGATGGAGATTTCTTCTGGAACTATAACCATCCTGTAGTCAGTTGAAATATGCAGTTTTGATATACCTTTGGTTGAAAAGAAAATTGAAACTCTTTCCCAATTCCTGGGTAATTCATTAACCACTAAAAGTGCAGAATGTCACATATAACCCAAGTTATCATTCGCTGTCTGCAGGTATTCTCCAATCCCAGGATGTTGAGATTGCTGAAATTCTTTTGAACTCTTCTCCTCCAATTTCTATGTTCTCCAAATTAAGTCCCCTTTCTTCCTGCCTTTTTTTTTTTAAAATCTTTTCTCCTTTACTGTGCAGCAAAGGGCAAAATAGCAGCAAGAAGATCTATGCACTTTCCTTCAGTGCATAGAAAATGTGACTTTTTTCCTTAGGCACTTTGATTTATTTATGTAGGTTTGTCCTTAAAATAAGCAGAGAAAGAGGTTTAATCTTTAATATGTTTTGGATTAATTTGTCAGTGAAACCTATGGGATTACTTCTCGCTTCTAGAGGCTGTAAGAACCTGGCAGCTCTTACTTAATGTCCTGTTTGTTAGCTTTTTTCCTGAATTTTGAGAATTCCCTCATTGCAACCTGATAAAAAGAGTGTTTAACTGTAAATTTGTGGTTCACACTAAATGACACTAAATTAATTGTCAAGAGGAAGGAGCCCTCTCTGCACACACGTTGCTATTTCATTTGCAGCAAATTCACTTCCAGCTTTATATTGGTAGCAGCTGTAGTATGGAGCTGCACCTGTTAATGCACCATATTTCAATGTAGTTTTCAAAAGAATATTCTCAGATAAAATCACACCTTCTCTTGAGACTGAAAAAAAAAGCCTACTGTGGTTTACATTATTTCACAGCCTGTAGTTAGAGATGGATTTACATAGAGTTACAGTATTTAGTACAGACAGTATCGTCTTTTTTAAGAGTGCCCTAGAAAATGGACATCATTATAATGAACTCTAGCATGCAGTTTTACCAAGGTGTTAGGTTTTGACTCCATAAAAAGAAAAATAACAGGGAGCGAGGAATAAAAAGCAATAACCTAAATAGCTAAACCTCTGAGAAATTGACCAAAGCATGAATGGTACAAAAGACATGAGACGATGGGAAGAAAAAAGAACAGTATATGAAGTGGATAAAAACATGGCCTTAAACTTCACTTTCCAGCAAAACCTTTGAATTCCAAGTGATAGCAGCCACAGAGGTGAGAAGGTGAATAAAAATGTTACATGGTGATGATAATGGTATGGATGACGGTGTCCTGCTCTGTGAAGTTTGAATTTATCCTCTTTTCTAATTGTTCAGGAAGGTATCTAGTAAAGTTCTGATATATGATTATCCAGTGGATCAGGTTTGGCTATGCTATTTCATATTTTTTCTGAGTTAAAATATCTGTATTTATTCTACAGATTTAAACATTTTCCACATATTTTTGCATTTTCCACATTTCCACTTTTTCCACTTTTCCACTTGTTTCCATATTTTCCACAATTTTAACTCAGACAAAACTGAAAGATTGGCACAAATACAAGTTCAATTTTAGTATGTGTATAGGAAAATAAAAATACTTACTTCCTGACAGAGCTGGATGGCCTCTGAACATTGGAAAGAACAAATGAAGTGAGTTCTACTCAAAACAATCTACGACAATTTCCAAAAGCAATTATATGGGTCTCAAAACCCAAGTGGAAAATCCTCTTCCGTAAGAACAGTGGTGGCCATGTCCAAAACGCACAAACACTTTTAGGAAAAAGAAAGTGGAGAAGTGCTTTCCACATAGCCCCACCCTGCACAGAAAAATGGAGAAAACAAGTCGCACTATGGATTGACCCAACTCAAAGGTGGGCTGTGATATGGCAAAAGCAGGCTAAAAATTACTTAATGAAATGAAAAATGCTGTTTTAGTCTAAACAATATTTTGCAGAAACACACCATAGTCAAAGCCTTCTGCTGGAAAACGGATAAAGTGCAGCTGGAGATTTGCCAGCTAACAGGAAGCACCAGATGCTGAAGAGCCATGACTTTCAGGGTCTATTGCTTCAGGGCTACATCACCATGTGGATAGGTCTGGGTCTCCAGGCTCCCAGGTATCCACTTCCCAACATGGAGTCTGGAAATCAAGACAGCCTTGACCTAAGACGAATGTCTCAAGGACTATCTTTCCCACTCCTTAGCAGGGAGCCCTCTGTCCGTGGCATCTGCTTTAGGGGTTACTTCAGTGTTTCTTTTTGCTTTTAAGTCATCATTTGGGAATTTTCAGTGAATCTGAAATACTTCATTTGCATATAATGAAGAGATATTTGCTTAGAATCCAGTAGAAAATTGTTTTTTAAAAGGCCATCTAGTTCTTCTCTTACCCCGAGGCAGAACCAGCTATGTCTAGGCCATTTCTACAGATGTTTGCTTTGACCTGCCGTAATTGACCATATGCCTGTGGCAAGGTAGAGAAAAGGACTCGGAAAGTGAATATTGCAAGATAAGTTATGCAGAAAGGCAGTAGTTACCATGTGCATGTTGTTGTGAAAGGCATTGCATTTACAGAATTCCTTTATGGTTTATTCCTGTATAGCCAGGATGACCAACACCTAATCAATGTAATATTATATTTCTATCAGGAAAGACATTGTGAGTCACTTCATGTTGTATTTATTGCCATGAAATCTGCAACCCTGAATTAAGCTTATAATGAAGCCAATGAATTCTCATTTTTTGTAACAAAATACATGTAAATCTACATCATTAATTTAAAACATGATGATGAGGAGGAGAACAAGGAATATGGAAGCGCATTATAAAAATTGAAATGATTAATATTATTTCACAATCTGTTCATACTTTACATATTTTTCCTAATAAAAGAGGAATTTATAGTTGAAATAGGTCTCATTCGTATATACTGCAAGATGACATAGTGTAAGAAATTGTTGAGAGAGGGAATACAGACTTAATACATCCTCCATTCTGTCACTGAAGAAAAAAACTAAATCTCTTAAACAAAGATTATACTTGAAGAACCTTGCTGTCCTTCTAAATAAGAAAATTAGAGATCACATCCCTCACAACTGAAACATTTAACACACTTTCCATGAAGCCAAAATTCTTATTAAGGTGAGGACAAGAAAAATCTTTGATAAAATTCTACTTAGATCCATATTTCAGACCAGAAGGTGCATATCTGTGATGCATTGTAAAAAAGAAACAAAAAAAAACAAAAAAACAGTTATTGAAATGAATATTATGGGAAAAAGTGAAATGTAGATACGTGAGCTGTGAAAATCTTGCCAATCATTTGTATTTATTTTAATCGTGTCAGACCTTTAGTCAAGATAGTAATAAGCATGCAAGTCATTAAACAGTTTAATTGAATTTGAGTGACATCTGCTTTTGAACAATTAAATGGCACAGTATATTTTCATAATGAAAGAATTGACTTAATATCCCTCTTCTCTCACAGAAAATTATTAAGTGGCTTAGCCATTAAAGTGCTTATTTATTAGTGAAGTCCAGATGGCCACCCACTATAAGTGTAAAGAATAGCTAAGCGATGTCAGGCCTTAATTAAGTGATTGCGAATTAGAGGAATATCACTCAAAGCATAAAGGCTAAAATTACACATTATTCTACCATTGTAATTCCAAAATGCTTTGTGGAGGGAGAAAGAAAAAGAAAAAAAAAAGACTTTTACAAAGAAAATGCAACCACAATAACATAATAAAAAGGTGTAACATGCCTGATTTTACCAGTTAAGGCAAGCTCTGCAATTGCTTTTTTTTTTTAAAAAAAAAAAAAAAAAAGGACTGTCCCTGAATAACACCTGCATGTGTCAGGTACATATTTGACTCCTACTTCATATGATCTCTATGGGAGCTGAAGATGCTCAGTGGCTAAAGGATTTCATGAAAAGTGTATCATGTAAACATTATAAAACTCTTTTGTTTCCTTATTCTGAAAGGATATGAATGTTTAATTGTCTTGCACTTTCGTTTTTTTAAATATAAGTAGTGGCCATACAACATTGAGCATAGCTAAAGAGTCCAAAAAGAAATGGTGAGACAGGTGACTTCTTTGATTTTGCTATTGAGAGGTAAAATGTTTGTTTAATGATCATTTAATATTTAACTACTCTGAAACTGTTTCCTTGCATGAACAGAAAGTGGACACGCACAGACCTCAAAGGCCTCTTTTTAGCAATTTTCCTTTCATCAAGTTTCTTTCTTACAATGGATGAAGAAAGGTGGTGTGATTTAGGCGACAACAGGTTTGCATTCGTAATGATCTACAGATAACTCAGGTCAATTTTCTGTCTACTTTGTGGAAAAATAATAAGAGATCCAGGTTTATTCTCAAAAGACAAAACAAGAACAAACCTAAAGCCTTTATAAAAAAATATTTAGGGTTACCATTAGATGTGTTTATCAGCAGACAGATCTCTCTGTTGGTTCAATCTCTGTTTTGATTATTTTTTTTCTCAACTGAATACTCAGACAAAACTATTACTGCCTAAATAACAAAAGTAAGTTGTGGTGGTTGTTCAAGTTCTCCATTAAGATAATCTCTTAAGAGGGAAGGAAGATTTTTCAAAACAAAGGCGAGAACCAAGCCAAAGTGGGAACTTCTGAAAAACAGGTACTCAGTACCTTTCCTTGAGTGATTACAGACATTAATTAGGCCCACTGTCCAGGTTAGTGCTCAAACACAGAAAACCAATTTAAGCTTAATGTTGCTCATAGTTTTTCTGGTGTAAAGACAGTACACATTTCTAGGACATTTCATTTTTCCTATAAACATTTAGAGTCTTTCTGGAGGTTTTATGCACAAAAAAACAAACAAAAAGAAATAGAAGGCAGAGATCTGTTGCCTAAGTGCTGTAATAATTCAAACCCACCTGTGCTTTTATTCCCAGCATGCAGTCCTCATTCTTTATGGTGTCTCAAACAATGATATTTTAAGACAATTCATCAGAGGTGATATTCTTATCTTTGCCCTATTCTCTTCCCTCTTAACTTTTTCATTTCTTATGGCCATGAGCAATGAAGACTGTGCCCTAGCCAAGGCTAGGAAACATTATCCTGCTGCAACCATGACACTTCACTGCAGGAGACATCAGGTGCATTTCATGATGATTTCAGGTCCCCTGTTGGAACTCTTAATATTTTTTTTCTAAAGAATTTAAACAGTCTTGAGTCATACTTCCTTTATAGCTGGAAGTAGGAGGGGAATTATACAGTGGATACATATGGATGAAAATAAGCAAACAAAGCTATTCATGACTAATGAAAAGTATGAAATATGTTGCACAAGAAATGCCTATCAGCACAAGGCACATTGGAAGAGTGTTCATTGTTTGTTGATATTGTTTCTTACACTGTTCTTCAGCTTTTGTTAAACAAAAGAGATAGAGCTTTATCTTATCAGATTTTTACAACCAATTAACTTGGAATTTTCTTGTAATTACATGGAGTAAAATTGAAAACATTTTTTGCTTACAATTCTCTCTTCTTGTAAAGTTGTGCTAACTATACAAAACATTCTTTTAGCTTACATTGCTTACAAGATCTCCAGTAGGTTTCATTATATTTTATCATTAAGTTTTATAATTCAAGCAGATGCCAATATCTTATGGATGGTGGGTTTTTTTATTCTCAGTTAATAAAGCAAATGGACATTCATTTATTCAATTGTCCTATCAAATTTTGTCTTTGTAGTATAAAGTGGATCTGTATCAGTGCCTTTTCTCATTATTTTGTCTTTGCTAAAGTGATGCCTTTGAAAAATCAGGTAGCACACAGCCCAGAAATATAGAGAGATACATAATACTCTCTGCCATGGGCCAGTCTGTCATATGAAAGAAATGGAGTCAACATAATCTTTCTTACTAGAACTATGTCCTTATTGTGGCTGACATTTCAGATGCCAAAAATATGGTGTGCAACTTATGGTATCAACAATAATGAAAAGTAAGTGTGTGTTTTAAAATACTTGCCGTATGAAAGAGGAAAGAAAAGATGGAAAAGTGCAACAGTTGCATATTATTGATTCTGCCAGTAGTAACTTGGTGATGACTGTGGTCAGATCTTAAATCTTATTTGTATCTTTGTCTTTTCTGAAGATTTTTCAGAAAGCAGGGAACTGAGGGAATATTATGTGCCAGTAAAGACAGATGGAAACCTAAAGAGTTGTATGTCTTGAGTGCTGCCCAGTTCTCAAGGAAATAGCAACAAAGTTCATCACTATCTTGCTATTGTTTTTCAAAATATATGAATCTCCTCCTGCTAACTTCCTCATGTAAGTATTTCACCTGTTATAAGAGTGAAGATTTCCTTCATACTGCTCCCAGGTGCCATATGTCATGGTCAAGAAAAAGAAGCCTACCAATATGCTTTTGCCATAAGCATTCCTTGGTAATGTGCAGATCAGATTCTGGAGAATGACTGGCATTCACATTTGACAGACAGATCTAATAGCTCCTTAATAAAATAGCATATGTCTGGAGCCACTTTTTTTCAGTAACAGTGAATTGCTCACTATTTGCATTAAACATATGTTGACAATGGTGCGTGCAAACATTGGGAAGATTCTTTTTGGAAATTAACCACAAGGATCTGAAATTGGCATTTATTAATTGTTTGCAATAAAGCAGACTCAGTTTCCATTTCTGTGCCTCTGAGGAAGATGTTTTTTAGAACCAGCATTTAGATTTCTATGGGTAAAGCGATGCTTCCTTACAATCACATTTTCTGTATCAACAGAAACACATTTGCAGAATAAAAACAATAAACCATGCAGCAGGTGCTAGTGTGCTTTATAATCTACTTTGCAGCTGTGTATCTTCAAGATATATATGACTGGTAAAACTAAGATTATTTATATATATTATTTGTATCGCTTTAACATACAAAGATCCCAATTGCCAGGAATTTTTCCAAACAGCAAATAAGCAGGTGAAATGTGAAAATATTCTGTAAAACACATTTTCCTTGCCTTTGCCAATCCTGTTAGCTAGCTAGTTTACCTCTTAGAATGTAATATAGGTCATACATTTTATACAGGGTGTATAATCTGTTAAACTCCTTCATGTTTTCTTGCAAACACATTAGGTGTTAGATTCATTAAAAAGCTACAGCATCAAGTCCTGATCTTTCATGTAAGATTCCCCTGTCTATGCTAGTCTTACACTCTTCTTGAAGTTTTGGTCATGATATCTCTTTTAGAGGTAAGTTATTTTGCTAGATGCAGTGGACCCAGGATCCAAAATTCTTACAGTAATTGTATTCTTGCACTAACAGGCATGTTAATTACATGCTGATTATGAAATAGACACTTCTTTTATCCTCCTTTCATTTGAAGAAAATATAAGCATTCCAATGAGTGAAAGAAAGTCTGCGCGATGCAATTTTTTTTTATTCTCAGAGAAGAATTTTCCTTAATGAGTGGTCTGTATTATGTTTTCTTAAAAGCTCTTATTATATTTGTAAATGAGGTTACCAGATGTCTGACTTTAATTCACAAATTACATGCTATAAATATAGGAAATCCTGTATAAAGGAAATGACAAACACAATTTAATGTGCAGTTTAATTAAACAGGCTGATTTTCCCTCTAGCACTTAGTGAATGGGTATCAGATTGGTGTCTTGTAGTTTTCAGCAATGCCTTCTATTCTGCAGGGGAGGGAGCTATTCCCTACATATTTTAGGATGTGTAAAATCATTTAGTGCACTGGAAAGAAATGCAGTAAGCTCAGCTATGCAGGAGAGGCTAAAAATGCTTGTGAAACACCTCTGTGCTCCAGATCAAAAAAAGATAATTAGAAAAGAGCAGAGCAGAAGAGATGCTCTTTCCTGCAGATCTGCAGCCTGCAGGCATATTCCAGCCACTCACACTGCATCTGCACTCCCCATCTTCTACAGAGGCAGAGCTGTTGGGTCTCTTTGCACTTGTTTCTTGGTGGAAATATCTCAATCTTTTTATGCAAATATAAAATAAAATATTGTTCTTTTTCCAAGCCACATATCAGACCACATTCTGGTTATTTGTTGGCATCTGTCAATACAAGGCTGAGATTCCCATCTCAGCTTTGTGCTCCATCAGCAAGTCAGTCACACAGGGTGGTTGCAATGAGGGACTTCAAAACATGAGGTTGAGAGCTGCAAAATAGAGAAGTTATCATTTGTATATTGGTAATCGAGTGTCTACAACAACAGCACACATTTCTGAGCAAATTGCAAATGTTTCTTACAGGGCAAACAGTATAAACCTTCTATGCACATCAGGTTGTGAGCAACGCTGGCTTGACTTTGTGTTTGTCCATCATTTTGTCCATCTAGGTGGTATTTGAGGAAATGAATCTGAGTCAATAATGTGCTTCTGTTTATCCTTATGTAGCTCCAAATTGCCATTTAAAATAGGAGAAATATACATTTAAAACTTTAAATGTTGATAGTGACTGCTGAAATTATCTCTGCCTCTTTCAATTTAGTTCCCAATTCACATTTCAGTGCAGGCCATGTACACTCTGCATAATAGTTAATATTGTAAGTGAATGCAGTTCCCATACAGCCTAAACTGCACAGGTAAAACACCTATAGAAACATATTCACTACATTATCTAACAAGATCAGTCAATCACTTGTACTGTAAATTGAAAATCAAAATAGGCAACATGGTACCAGGCTAACCACCTTCTGCAAAACAATGACTATCCTCCAGATGGGAGGCATGGAAATAAAAACCCACTTCTTAAGGTCTATAACACCCCCTCCTCTCCCTTGCTAGGATTGTATTCATTAGTGTAACATGTTCACAGGGATCTGAATATTCCCACACACCTGTCTCTTGGTACAAAAGGTCAAGCAAAAAGTCAAGCATGACACAAGTTTATGAAACCTCCCCATCTGCAATTCCAAATTAAGGAGACACTATGTAAATTGGTAGATGCTGAAATGTAATTTTCCCTGTATTTTTTGATAAAATATTGATATATTAGATTGTATATTAGATTATTTATTTCTGTGCAAATTCTAGAAAACCAGTCGCAAACAATACAAACTCCCTCTAAAGATCAAGTTCTTTCTACAGTGAGTACATTGACATTGAAGAAAAATATGAGAATTTTGCCCATCATTACACAGAAAGTATCTTTGTACTAGATAAATAGCTGTCCCTTGCACCTGCCTTGGAATCTAATGTTATTCACCATCTAGCACTATTTATTAGCTATATACAAACAATTATGATATAGCCTTATATTTTAAGGCTTTACTAAGCTAAATAAATAATAATAATAATAATAATAAAGTGTTAAATTTGTTATAGGGCGGATTCATGATAAATATTTTACATTTTAAAAGTAATATTTATGAGCCACTCTTGGCACAGTATTTTTCTGCAACTATTGCAGTAATTCACTCAGTTTTATTCCAAATGTACTGTAAGAAACTTTTTAGCATTTCAGTTTAATATTGTAGTTTTTACTGAAGCAGATAAAGCAGCTTCAGAGCCATCAAATATATACGCTTAGACCATTTTTATTTGGTCATGATGTGGAGAGGGAGAAGAAGTTCGATCTATCCCTGACTGTCTGCCATAGCAATAATAACATTAAAAATAACATACTTAACATATGTATATATTAGTTTTGGGGTGTTAGAAGATAGTAGATTAAATAGTACGTTGGGGTATTAAATATCATAGAAAAATAAAAGATGTCTTCTTGGCTAAACTTGAACAAGTTGACTCTTGTTTCACTCATGGTGAAATGAGCCTGGATAAAAGCAGAAAATATTATCTGCAGGAAATGAAAAATAGTATCAGCAAGGAACAGGTGTCAGATCATGTTTCCGATCAGGCAGACACTTTTCTCTATTCTGTTTGTGTTTCTGGTTCAGGAAAATGCCCAATTGGAAAGAAGATGTTGGACTGAATTCAAGTCAGAAGCCAATACCTAAATCTTTGAATGGAGCCTTTGGGATCTGGAGAAGAGGACCCCAAGAGCCATTGATCTCAGAGGGGTCCAGTAATTCCCAGCATTTGGGAACTGTCAGGACTGCAGCTCCCCATCTGAAGATAGAGCTTGCAAGCATCTTTTATGTTACATGCTGAACCATTCTCCTCCTCTCACATTGAGGTTCCTACTGCAATCAACATTCAGTGGATATCACTGAATAAATAGGCAGCAAACTGCTCAACTACTGCTTGGCCTCCTGCAGGCTTCTCCAGCAGGATTCTTCACCTATCTGCTTGGGATTATTTCTCAGTGAGGAGATAACACATCCCAGGAGACTGCTGGGAAAAAAGGTTGGCAGGAGCAAGGTGCTTGAGTGACTCCACAGAGGGAATTGAGGCAGGCTGTTGTGTCCAAGTGAGATGCATTAGCCATTAAGCTGTTACGCACAAAGTGGATTTAGAAACTCACTCCTGGAGTCTCATATTCAGGAAACTCTCTTTGCTCCTTTTTTTTTCCTGTAACTTTTATGCAGCTGGCAACAAGAAGAAACTACATTGGTCTGAGAAGAGTCATCTTTTTCCTGGCCAAGCACTTCAAACATTATTCAGTTACACAAAAACTGGCTGCTGCCAGTACTGTATCATCAGCTTCAATGGCTTTGGATCAGATATTCAATGCTTTACTATCTGTCAGCTTCAAAGATACTAAAATCTCTTGTCCTTTCACTAATTATCTTTGTTGCTTCAATTCTTTTGCCATCTATTATTGATTCTCAAAGTCCCCCTCACATTCATACTGCATGCTTGTCACTAATAATACTAATTCTTGCTGTTACAGTCTCCTTTCATTACCACTATGAATTGCTAATCTGCAGCATATTTAAATAGCGTACTTGAAATCTTACTGTTAAATACTTAAGTTGCAGCTCATCAGTTTAATTTTTATGCTGCTACAGCAGGTTTTCTGAGTCTTCAGTGGTAATAACAGTAGTACCCTTAGAGGATATTCAGAGATGGTTGTTGCTAATGGTACTCAGACTTCATCAATCTGGCAATGAGGTGAATATAATTTTTTTAGAACTGCCAAAGTATCCCATGAAACATCATTTCTCTTTTTAAAGTATATCTCAGCAAAAATGGCTAAAAACCTAACTCTCATCCTGAGTTGCTGTGGGATTTAAAAACCCCTATGAATAAATTGAAGTGGTATCAGGCAAGAGATGAACATCTTGCTCCCTTTACCCCATTTTAATAGTAATATCATGTCAGACTTCCTTTCTTCACTTCTTTGTTAATTATGTATAATTATTGCAGGTAAAAATAGGTAGAAGCATGTTCAGCAATTGGAAGCATCTTATGCTAGGCCTTGAACATCCTTGATTGCTCATTAAGAGAGTGGTCAGCTGTTGATAACTACCTGTAGTCTCAGAAAAAGAATCCATATATGATGGCAAGAGTTTCTACATGTACATTTTGTTCTCTCAGGTCTACCCTCCTTCATCTGTGGCTTCATCTTTGAGGCATTCAGCAGTGGATTTCCTGTTATCTCAATGCAATGCCAGCATTTTTTGAGGTCAGCCCTACAGAGGCTACGGGATTTTCACTGAAGGATTTTAGAACTGAGGTGTGCAAATGTTCCCAGGAGACAGTTGTTATTTACCTTTTTGTATTGCTGGAGAATATACTAGCAGTTTTCTGAACATCCATTACATCCTATGGCTTTCTTCAATCCCAGCTCCATCAAAGATGTAATAATAGTTTTCTACCACAGCACTTTTTCCACTGTGGCACCAGCTCTCCCAAGTGAGTACAGGGTATAAGGAAAAGCTATAGACATCTTCTCTGACTAGGTTAGTGCCACAGAAATGAATGCTAAAGAGAATCTATTGGATCATCTTTTCCAGTGTCTCTGGTGTTATTATATTAATGAGATTTTTTTTTTAATTTATGATTACCATATTTTATCATCTAAAATTCCCCATGAGGACTGGTACTAAATTTTCCAAGAAATGCTGCCTAATAGGAGAGGAATAGCCAGTGCCTGACAGTACAGGCTCCTTATTTAGGACAAGTCTGCTTTGTCCAGTCCTCCTTTTTGACATAGAACTGTTATGGCATCGGAGATTCTGGTTACAGCAGAAAACAAAAAAAGGAAAAAAAAGGCCACTCCTACAAGCAGAAACAAGACAGAGATATTTCTACTGTGATAATGCAGCATCCAGAATTCTGTGTGTGTATTTGTGTGTGGTCAGCAGTGCCCTTTTATAACAAAGCACTAGGTCACATATTAATGAAATGACATTACCATTCCTAAAAGTCCTGCCACGCTGAGCTAGGTTGTCTAACTTGACAGCTGCTCTCTAGGATAACAAATTACTGCAGCCCCTGCACAGTTGGTAGTAGAATGCATCACCAAATATATTTTTAGAGATTTCTTCTCAAGCACAAAGTAAAAAAATCACAAATGTTTTGAAAAATAACAATCTAAATTTAATCAATAA
Source organism: Nothura maculosa (assembly GCA_032353885.1). Classification (NCBI taxonomy): domain Eukaryota; kingdom Metazoa; phylum Chordata; class Aves; order Tinamiformes; family Tinamidae; genus Nothura; species Nothura maculosa. The sequence goes on from JAUBOD010000001.1 coordinate 15,485,614, forward strand.
TATAATCAACTGAAATACTGACTTTGTGACATGAAGCTACAATATATCTGTCCTCTTCTCGTGTGGCATACAATGACCATAATTGCATATTAATATTATTTAATAAGCACTGCTAATTTTCTCAATTTTTTGCCTGATTGCTCTGTTAATCTACCAAGCTGTTATTCCAGCACAGTCGAATATAAAAAAAGAAGTCTAGAATATGTAGTTAAAAATATATCTAAAAATGGTACTCAAGGTATTTTGAGGAGCCCAGAAATGCAAGAACATGATTAGTAACAGCATGAATGGAAGGAGAGGGAATATATTTCCTTTCATACCCTGTTTCTGCAGCCAGGTCCATTCCCATAGCAACGGGCTAAACAATTACAGAGAAAGCCCTGACTGACTCTTGCTCCCTTAGGGTGGCGAATGTTCACCATGTGAACACTGTGAATGTGGACACTGTGCAAGTACAGGCATTGGTCAGAGGACTAGAAAAAGTGTGATTAAAATAACATATGGCAACAGTCACTTTACTGAGCACCTCCATCTCCCCAACCCCAAGAAAACGTTTGTGTGGAATAACATTTCAAGGAAACAATGAAAGGAAACCTCCTCCTTTCTTCCTTTTATTCAATGCACTTCAATCTTCTGCTTGAAAGCTTCCAAATGAAACAAGTGTCAGCATTTCAAAGTGATCAAAACAATACATTTTACATTTAGAAATTAAAAAACATGTTAAAAATTCAACCTGAGGCACATAATCCCACACAATTTGGCCACGTTCCAGGAAAATGAAAAACTCTGGAATGAAATGTAAGAGTAGTTTTAATCATAGGTGTCATTATCTGTGCATTCTCTAGAAAAAGCTTATTGCTTTGATTTGGCTAGAATTTTAAAATAATATTTCTAAAAAATAATATATCATTTTGGCAGATAAAATTGGTGATGTCCCCAGAGTTGCTCTCCAGTGGCCTTATTTGCTGCTCATTATTTGTAGTGATCACACTATTGGAATGCTGTGTGTCTGACAACACAGAAATTCAGTCACAACCCCAAATGTCTAGAAAGATCAAGTCAATTAAAAAGACAGAAACAGCAATCTTCTTCTGTACATAATGGGTACAAAAGACTGCTCAGTTAAAGAACTTGCTCAAGGTCCAAGTAGAAGAGCTCTGTCAGAGCTTGTATCTCCCAAGTTCTAACCACAAGATCATTCTTTCTTTTCTAGCTATCTACCTGGTTCTGTTGAGTAATTATATGTCAAGGTAAGGGGAATTGAAATGTGGCATCCTTCGAGGCTTTCTTCCTTTTCCATTTCCCATGCTGTAAATATGAAGTCTCTTGGTGAGATCACTGCTAAACACAGGATGGAATATTACCATTATGCTGATGATGCAAGCTGTACATTTCTTCTCTCATGGACATAGCCTCTGCTCTATGGGAAAAATCTGAAAGACATTGCTAACAGAATGCACCAGCAGTTACTCATACCTAAGCCTAAGAAGATCCTTGGTATTGGCAGAGGTCATATACTTTGACAGAATATTCCAAAGTCCCCAGCACCATACTGGGTGAGCTAGCAGAGCCTTTTTTATTATCATTATTCAATTGCATTACTCTAAGACCCCATCACAGGGCTCTTGACAGCGCAGCTTACATCATTGCAGCTGTACATTTTCTCAGTAAGCTGGGCTATTGTGACTTATTATGTCCACCCAGCACTTTTTTTTTTGGCATCAGCTGCTACTTATTATTTCTGAATCTTTCACCAGGGTTTTCCATGGCTATATTTAAGACGTACTCATTGAGCTCTGAACTGCCTTGCCTCTGTGCTCATACACCACCCACTGTTCAAAGTTCATACATTGGATAAGAAGTCAGCTGGGGAGCCGAATTCTGCCATGACAATCTTACAGAATAAAATTCCTTCTACAACACGACTGTCTCCATTTAGCCTTTCATGGTGTTGTGAATTTAGACTCAAAATATGCTTTGATTTTCTCATTTTTAATATTAGTATATGACACAAAAGAGAAATGATGCATACACTTTTGAAAAAATCTATGATAAAGTATGTGTTTTTTTATAACAGTATGTGTGTGTATGTGTATGCACATGTGCAACATACATTATTACACAAATGTAAAGTTATAAATGTTTAACTGGGCTCTACAACCTCCTGTATGTATTTCAGGGCATCAATGTTAGACATTTTTATTTTCCCATAATAATTTTATAACTACTCTATGAAATATTGTGTATAATTTCCATTTCCTCTTGTCTGTGCAGAACTGCATTCCAAATGCTATTTAATATTGTACTTCCTTGTACTGTACAGATGTCACAGGGTATTTAAATATTTTATCATAAAATGCACATACTGTGACTTGTGTCCCAGAGGGTATCTCCTAATTTATAAGTGCCTGATGAAGATGTGTGGATTTTATGTGATATTATTTATTTTTGATAGCCTAGCTGGAAAGCTAGTGCGCAGGGGATAATCTTGATGGATTTGCTATGACAGATCTGCTGTTTTATAAAATTTCCTACCCCAAAGAAATCAGTTCTCCTGCAGTGATGGCTCATGGGAAACTCAGATCCACTACCATTAGCAACCATGCATTGATAACATTACAGGATTCAGATGCTGAGAGCTCATTTTAGCTTAAGATTTACACAGTGAACACAAAGCACAGCTTCTCGGATGGACTAGTTGCTGTGGATTACTTACCAGTGCAAAGATATCTGCAATATTTATATTCTTCCTCTCATTTTCCCAGCGTCCTGAACTGCTGCTCGGGCACCCCTTGCATTTTTCAGGGACTAAAGCTTCTCCTGCCACCACAAGCACCGTGGGGCCCTTGGCTGAGGATGCCCAGCCCCCACACGTCCGCGGTGCTCACATCTGTCCATCTGCAGTCATTAATCCAAAGATTTCAACGGAGGCAGAGCTCCCACGCTAACAAGCTGCCACTTTGGGCTCTGCTTTGTTTCCTGCTCTAGCCAAAGCCTCCCCTGTACACAGTTGGAAAACTCAGCCCTATATTTTAAGCAGCGCACAAGTGGGAAACTCCAGCTACTCTGTGAGAGCTTTTCAAAGAATTTTGGCCACAAAACCACAACAGAGGTAGCATTAGAACCCTCACTAACATAAAAGCACAATTTTTTCTTTTCTTTCTTTTTCTTAAAAGATAGATTAAATATACTAAAAAGATCTTCACATAAATTACTCCCATTACCCTTGGAGCAGGCAAAGTAGAAACCTTTGCTCATAGTAAAGTACCATTCAGCAGTTTCAGGTTGTGCGATGTATGTGTGCATATGTACATGTCTCATTCTGCAGGAGGATAATTCTCTCTCTCTTTTTCTTCCTGCACCCAAGTGATATACAATTTGACATATACAATGGCTGCTGAGAGAAAAAGTCAAGCATATCAAAATGGATAACATTCATTACATAAATTAGACTGAAATAATTCTTAACTTATGGTCTCTAAGTAAAACCAGAGTGAAAAATGGCTTTCTGTCAAACCACAGGTATATAAAAAGGGATGCTGGATTATTTGGTGGATCTGGGCTTATTATTTTTAAAACAACTTTAAAAAACATGTTTTTGTGTGCCAATAACATATACTCTTCTAGTAAGTAATATATTTTCCTTCTGGAAGACACATGTCATTTTCTGCTATCCAGGCTCCCACAGAATTGTGTTCTTTGGGAGGTCAATAATGCATGTCTAACCTCCTTACGAACATCACATCAGATTCTTGGGTTTTATTCTGATGCCTTTATGCTATGAAATTCACACACTAGAAAGTGTCTGAAACAAGGCAAATAAATATAATAATATATAATAAAAAGGTAATATAATATGGTAATAATAAATATAATATAAAGGTTCCTGATATAAGAAAACTGTCGATTGCCAAAAGCCAACCAGAAAGACTCCATGATATCCCTCAGGAGAAAGAAGGGCTGCAGATAACAGTCCAGAGAACCTTTTCTCCACAAGTATCCCTTAGCCTTCCAAAAGTTTTTGCCAGCTTTGGAATCAAAGAAGTTGTTCAAAGGCAGTTTAACTTATCTTTATCCTTATATCTTCTCCAGTCTGACTCCTAAAGGAGTCAGTTAGAGCCACAAAATCGGCTGTGCAAGTCATTCTCTCACCACACAAGTGAAGCCATTTCTAGTATGGGATGTGACCACAGTCACACACTCTCAATGTTAGGAGATCCTCAGTCTTGTGGAAAGCATGTTGGAATCTACTAATGAGCACAGCTAAAAAATGGCTTCTTATGGCATTTCATTTAACAAATGAATTCTGGTAACGATGGGGCATGCTTAAACTAGGCCATTCACTAATTACTTTAACTGAAGAATATACTAGTTCATGCATAAGGCTGGGTTTCTACCTAAAGAGAAATGAGTTTCAATGCTATTTAGGTTGAAGAGTCACAGCCTAATATAACATGACCACAAGCAGCATTTACCAATGCTCTTGAGTTCCTCATGTGGTCCAGGACATCCGTGATTCATGAGACCAGTGAGAGAAATGCTGGCATCTCTGACTACCTCTTCTCCTCAGTGATCATTTAACAGTGACTTTATACTATGATGTCCTCAATAAGAGAGATCAGCAAATTGGGACAATGCTATGGAAGGCAAAAAAATCTGTCTGTAAAACAAATACAGAAAATTATGCAAATAACAGCCTAGATCTAAAAGAAGTAACAGATATGTCCCTCATAAGGGCATAAGAGGAAAATGCACTAAAAATAACTCTCCAGCTGCTGAGAGGAAGATGGTAGAGCTCCCTATTCACTGTTAGACTTCAAGAGCTATGAGTTTATCATGGGATGTAAAAGTAGTGAGAGAGAAATGAATAAGGAGAAAAAAAGGCATTAAACTAAAACAAAATACAACATTTGACAACTAAGTGCCTGATCCAAATTCATTGCAGTAGATCACAATATTCTCACCAAATTAAAAACATTCTGGATTGGTGTATAGCTTGGAACAAACTTGACATGATAAAGAGAATGTGTATGAGATATATCATACAGTTTTAAATAGCTCTTCTCCCCAAGGCAATGTATTTATGATGGTGAAAGAAGCAAACAAAAATATAGGGCTAGTATTATCAGAAAAAAAAAAAACGAACCACTAGAAGACTTGTATTAGTAGTTAGAGCAAAGCATAATATTTTGTACTTAACTGAAACTCACAGAACGATTGAGGTTGGATAGGATTTCTAGAAATCTAGTCCAACCCCACTGCTCAAGCAGGGACATCTAGAACATGTGACAGAGGGTCACATCCAGGCAGGTTTGGAAGATCTCGAGGAGACTCTACTACCTCGCTGTGCTGCCTGTTCCAGGGCTGAAACCCTAGCAATAAAGAATCATAGAATCATAGAATGGTTAAGGTTGGAAGGGATCTCTAGAGGTCATCTAGTCCAACTATCTTGCTCCAGCAGGGACACCTAGAGCATATGGCACAGGGCTGCATCCAAATGGGTTTTGAAGATCACCAGAGAAGGAGACTCCACAATCTGTCTTAGCAACCTGTTCCAGGGCTCTGTCACCCTCACAGTGAAGAAATGTTTCCTTAAGTTCCTGTGGAACTTTTGGTGCTTCAGTTTCCTGGTGGCCGGTTCCTCTGGTTCTATCTGTGGCCACCACTGAAAAGAGGCCAGCTCCCTCCTCTTCACTCCCTCCCTTGAGGTATTTATACACACTGATTGGCCTTTTCTTCTTCAGGCTGAATAGGCCCAGCTCTCTCAGCCTCTCCTCATAGAGCAGATGTTCCAGGCCCCGATCATCCTGGTAGCCCTGTGCTGGACTCTCTCCAGCAGTTTCATATCCCTCTTGTACTAGGCAGCCCAGAACTAGACACAGTACTCCAGATGTGGCCTCACCAGGGCTACCGAGAGGAGGATGATCACCTCCCTTAACCTGCTGGAGACAGTCTTCTTAATGCACCCCAGTATCCCATTGGCCATTTATCACCACACTCCGAGCTCTGCCATCCAGCCAATTCACAATCCAACTCACTGTCCACTCATCTAATCCACTCCATCTAATCTGTCCTATGGCTCTCCCATTGTCCATCGAGACAGTCAATCCATTGTAGAAGGCTATCATGTTGTTCAAACATGGCTCCCCCATGGCAAATCTATGCTGACTACTCCTGATCTCCTCCTTTTCCTTGACATATCCAGAGATGCTCTCTAGGATGAGCTGTGCCATCACCTTTCCAAGGATGGAGGTGAAGCTGACCAGCCTGTAGTTGTCCGGCTCCTCCCTCTTGCCCTTTCTGAAGGCTGAAGTGACATTGATTTCTTCCAGTCCTCCAGCACCTCCCCACTCTCCATGACCTCTTGAAGATGATGGAAAGTGGTTGAGTGAGAATCCCCGTCAGTTCCCTCAGTACTCTTCGGTGCATCCCATCCAGGCCCATAGATTTACAGGTGTCCATTTTGCCTAAATTACCCAATCCTCCTTGATCAGTAGAAAGTCTTCCCCTCTCTCAGTTATCTCTCTTGTGTCCAAGTAATTCATGAATACTCTCTCCAATAATGATATAATAATTTCTGTGATGAAAAGTAAATATGTTTTGTTAGATTGGGTAAGAAATGCTTCAATAAGTTTCAGGATAAAGTCAAGAATAAGTTATAGATATCTAAGAGGAATGCTAAAAATACAAAATAAATACAAACATTGCCTGAAAATAGGGCTAATTTTGTAGGTGAGAGAGCCATGACTCACAGATTTATTATTTGTCCCTATTACTTAGAGGTTTGACAGAAAGTAAGACATAAAAACATTACTATAAATAGAAAACAAGTAAGAAGTAGATAGCAGTGGCACCTAACCAATTAGTCCAAGCAAAATATCTCCCTGATTACACACTGGAATAGTGAGTCGTTGGAAATTATTTCTGAAAAATCACGGAGCATTACATAGCAAGTATAGTATCAAACATCAGTAAAGTTTTAAATCAGTGATTTACCAATTAGTGAGTCTCATTTCAGGTATACTCAGGTACGGCAAACACAGAACAAGTGCTGAGAGGAAGAAGGAGACAAGAGGAGAGGAGAGAGCAGAGAGGGGAGGAGAGGGGAGAGAGGAGAGG
>JAUBOD010000001.1:15521095-15537394 GCA_032353885.1 Nothura maculosa
TAGCTGCCTTACTACCTACCTTCATTCCTACCTTCCTCCCTCCCTTCCTCCCTTCCTCCCTCTCTCCCTTTCTTCCTCCCTTATAAATGAAGAACACAATATTAATATGCTTATTAGTCTAGAATAATTTAAGGTAGACTAATATCTGACAGAAAAATGTCATCTCAGGTCTGTCATGGAGCTATTCACTCTCAGCTATAAATTTCAGCAACACAGTTACTAGATTGACACATTTTATTTGTTTTTATATTTCAGATATATTACATTTCAATTTCAATCACTTTTTTTTCCCCATCTAGATCTGCTTGTTTATTTGCAGTTTTTTTCTAGGTGATACTGTCCCTAAAATACAAACAGAATGCAAGGGCTGATGATTATTAAATGATAACTTATCTAAAAATTAAAGGAAACAAAACTAGGTCAAAGATAATGCCTTTGGCAAAGTGCACAGAGGTTCTTTTGCATCACTGAATATTACAAATCCTGTCTACTTTTAAAAATGTTTATACCTGAACAGACACTTTCTGCATAGGGCATGTCATTTGCAAATCTTCTCAAGAGCTTAGTTCTCCAATCCTGAGTTCTGGATTGCAAAGAAAGCTGAAAAATTACACCGCAATATCTGTTAATCTAATGATTGACTGATCTTTAGGATATGCATTTATTTGCATTTAATGCTTGTACTTTTTTGAGGAAGAGATTTGCTTTTAAACCTTGGATGACTAATATAAACAAAGAATGAGATGGATTTGAAGACTTGCTTATGTTCTCAAAGGTTGAAAATAGTCCACTTCGTATAAAAATTTATTAAGTGTCTCTGCACTGTTAATTCAATTTTATCTGTTTTTTTTTTTTTCTGCAAAACACTGCTCTTTTCCAGGTCATCCATGTTGCTCACAATACTCATAATCTCCTTTCTGAAGTGAATTAATTCCCTCATAAAACAGGGAACCTTCTTTGGAATCCACAGAGAGGATCACCAAAGTCAATCTTCAGCAGAATGTGCTAGCTGCCAAAGGTGAGACTGTGATCACATCTTCATGAGTGAAAAGTCCAAAGTCCATTCCTTTACAGTCTGCAAAGCCCATGAGAAAACATATCCAGTGAAAACTGGACAGCATCATAGTCTATTGTTCAATATATTATTCTGGACAGGAGGTAATTGAAGTTTAGTTTTCTTATCAGATAATATATTTAACTGTTCATCAAAGTAGGAGAAATGCAGTAGGAGAGATTGCCTACCGCCTACCCTACTCCACCTACCCTACTCCCTCTCCCCTTACAAAAAGCACTCAACAGATGTGGTTTTGGCACTCATTCAAACAGGAAAGAAACCTGAATCTATATAATGGGTTCCTCTGTTGGAAAAGATTATCTGCCACACAGACAAGTTGAAAAATAATGTTATCATGAAGAATTCTTTATGTTTATTAAAGTCTTCTAAAGGTATAGAAATATCTCCAGATCCTTGTATCTTATTATGGATTTTGGAAGTTTTACAGTCTGTATGCCTTCAGTAGTATTTCACAAAGCAATTACTTCACATTTTGGATAGATAGTATGACTAGAACAGGATAAAGCAGACCAAAAAAGAAAGCTCATAAAAGCACTGTGCAGTATGTTTTACTACTACAGTGATGTTTTTATGGTGTGAGACATTACTGCAGTGTTGACTTGTTCTCTCTTCGCTGAAAGGTGGGGAGAAACTATTGTTTCTTATGTCTGAATTATGTGCTGCTGTTGACTAGTGAACTATGCAGTAGTACAGTTCTCTGGTCACTATGGTGACATAGCCTATATCTTAGCAATGAAAAGAACTATAGTTCATGAGTAAACATTTTAAGCATCAGGTTCAAGAGGAATGTATGCCATATAATGTGTCATAATGTATATCCCTCTATAGCACACATTTTATGTGTGCCTGTTTCTTTTTCATTCTTTTAAGTGTCTTTGATTACTTGTTTCTGCAAATGTCTTCAAATATTTATAAACAAATATATAAATATATACATATATGTATATATCCATGGTAGTCCCTGGAAGAATGTGGGCAAATGTGTTCCAGACAAATAGTTCACTGTTTATTTTTTTTCTGCTTCATTTTCTATACAAGATTTCAAGTTCTATTCTGTTTCAGTGATCTGCGTTTATCTCAATATTCTCCTCCTCCCGTTCCTCCCAGTGATTTGCAACTGGTAGTGGACTCTACCACATAAAAATATTAGAAAGTTTTGAGTTGTTTGAGCCCAGAAAGTAGATATCTATTGATTAATGACCTTAGAGTTCTCAACAGAATTGTAGGTAGTGATATATAAGTAATGCTGCCAGGCTGCACAAGTCTCTGTGGTGTCATCTAATCAATTCCCATTGGTATTCAGCTATTCATCTTTATTTCAGAAGGCAGTGTTGAGACTAGGGATTATATCAGAAAATACTCTGGGTTTTTTTTTTGAGACCCATCTGAAAGACAAGGCAGGTGCTAATAACCCTACTTCTGGTTCATCCAGCTCTCTGCTTCACATAGGTTATAACTATTTTTTAAAATTTTAATGTAAATCTACTTCTTTTTATTACCTGGATATGTATAAGAGTCCATGTTTGGACACAACTTTAGTAATATTTAACCTTTAATTTTTACATTATGCATATCAAGTTAGGGTATATTACCCATAACATCATACACACTGTTACAATCAGGTATTTCATGTTGGTACAAACCTAGATACTTCTTACACTACCTCATTTAAAAATGTTTAGACATACATACACAGTTTATACCTAGTTAAGTTAAAGTAACATAGGTTAAAGTATGTCAAGACTTACACCTGAAATTTGTTATATAAAGCTGAACAGAAACCTTAAATTTTGTGTGAGACAAGTGAAATTGTGGGAAGCTGAGAATATAAATGAGGTATGCAAATGAACACATGTTGAGTCCAAACAGGATCCCAGTTGTTCAGTCATATTACATCAGACTTAAAGAAGCCATAGGAGGAATATGAAATTCAGGGAATATTAAGGTTTAGTTTTGTCCCCAAAAAGTAGACCAATAAATCTCCAGATTCTGAAATCTCCAGTATATGAGCTATGCATGATGATAGCTAGAGAGGCTGAATCTGAGAAAAGAAAAGACTATCTGAATAATATTTGAAACAATTGGAAAAACACACAGTATAGTGTTAAAGGAATTGGAAATATGTGTCAGTCATGAAAACACAGTTTTCATACTATCAGTTAAATAATACTCAATTGCAATTCTTGCTCTTTTCTACCTCATTTCTGTTAGAAAACTTGAGATAAGCAAACTGAAGATGCTGGGATTGGTGAGAGAAAGACTCTAGAGCATTTGATACTGTGTAAACTGAGTATGGGTAAGCCAAGAGAGGCTAGAGTCATTAGAGTGTCAGGAGCAGACACTGGCTAGTGGGCTAAAGGGATAAACAGGCCCATGTGGAGCTAAAAAGAAATTGGCAATGAAAATAAATGGCTGCACCCTGAGTGATTGCAAGCTGCAGTTGAAGCTCTTTCTTAGAGTTTATTGGGTCAGACCCATTTATTGGGTCAACTTGCTGGAGTGTAGGTTACCTAATTCTAATAACAGATGAACTCATTCTACAGCCCCTTCTTCAGCCCAGCTAATATGATTACTCCAATTTACAACCTAATTTCATGGTTTTGTTGTTCTTTGATTGAAACTATCAAATGGATTAAAATGTGGACCGCTGACTGCTAGGAGGGGAGAGGATGTGGATGGGTACACACACTCAAGCGCAGTCATGTAACGCTCATTTCTTTCATGAATTAGATTAAATAAGCTATTCAAGTAAAAATGTGTAAAGTCTTGCCTTGAAGTCTAAACTGTTCTTTTTTTCTTTCCTAAGATGACTTCGCAATGAAAGACATATCTTTAAATGGTCATAGCTAATGTTTGCCACAGCAATTGCTGAGGTCACCCAAAATCCTTTCAAGTTGCATAGAATGAAAGCATTGCTTTTCTTTAATCAAATATACAATGTACCCACTACATTATTTCTAGAATAGCAGGTCTTTAGGTTTTCTAGGTATCTATTAAATCTATCTAGATTATTTCGAAAATTTCCTGACAACTTAATTAGCCACGGTAAAGAGAGGCAAAATACATGTAAAATGTATTAAATAGTGGAGAAAGGTCTTTGCTAATCTTTCAAATGACACTTATCTTTTTAATTCTCACAAAAAGTTTTATCTTTTTTATTCTCGTTTCTTTTATGAATTAAGGTTTAGGCATTGTAGGGTAATAAAAGTGGAAATTTCCAGGAGAAAGATATGACTTTTATGTAAGAACGTGTGTGTGTCTGTTCTTTTACTGAATATAACAAATGAAACTACAGAATCCAATTGATTAAGTTCTGTTAATGAGAAAAGGAATTGAAGGAAACTATTTAAATGCATGTCTTTCCTGACTTGTACCTCCAATAATTTAATGCATTTGCATTCTTTGGTGATGAAGCTTCTCATATACCCATCTATCTTGGAAGATCTATACTGAGCTATTCTGTGTGTGCATGTGTGTATGCCTATGTGAGAAAAACAATAGAAATTCAATATTCCTTAAATGTATGTCAAACTACAGACATATTGTTAGTTATGTTTTTACTTAAAAGTCAGTTAAAAATCAGGGAGACTTGATATGTCTTATACTCAACTGCCACTGGATCCTAAAGGACATTAGCACAGGGATGTATTTAAGAAATAATATCTTCCATAAAGCACTGTGCAATAATTCTGACAGACCCTATCCCTGCCTACCACAATCCCTCTCAATTTCCAGACTGCGTCCAATGTTATAGTACTTTCATACTTACTCCTACTCTTACAAGTGATCTTAAAAAAATGATTGCATGGGTTGATTGGTATAGATGTCTTGAACACCTAGTTCCTGTACTAGTAAGTGAAAGAAAGGGAATATCTTGTGCCTGGCTATACTCTGACTCTTGTCTATCATAAAGTGGCTGGCACACAAATGAAAATCACACATGGTGCAGCAAAAAATAACTATTCTATCTTGCCTTTCAACAGTCATATGATTGCTCATCTGGTCATGGTGCTAGGAAGGACATCCTACTTTTTAATAATGCATTTAATAAATACTGAATATCAGTCATAAAATAATTTGTATTGTAGATATTCTTAATCTCATCAGACAGATGAAGGACTTTTCTTTTAGGATATGTGAACACTGATTAAGAATATAGTGAATGTGAATATCCAATTTCAGGTTATTTTTGTTATTTACTGCCAGAAATAAAAATGCATCTCTTTCTCTATATGCTGATTTGTTAATACACTTGTCATCCAACTTTTTAAAAAGTATTATTATGTTTGTTCCTTCACTAAGGCTGAAATAAATAGCAGTAATTATGCTGATATACTGATTTTTAATACATTTAAAAGAAGCATCTTAGTAAATATGACTTTGTAGTGTAGATACACTTTGAAAACTGTAAGCACTCTACTGCTTCCATGTTCATTATTTACTAAAGCACATACTAAATCATGCACACAAAGATATATTTCTAGAATTTATCAAGAGCCTAAAGAGCTCATATTTTAATAAATGGAAAACTACAGCATTAGACCCTTTGTGCAGAGGAAAAAATAGAGCATCTAAATATATTAGATGCTGATCCACCCATGCAGTAGGACTATATCTAATGAAAAGCACTCTTCACTTAAATTTCTTGCATCAGCAAAGTTAATTTGGATTTTTCTGATGCTGTAGAAAGCAAACTATACCCAGATAACTTAAACTCAGATAAACTAGATGTTGATAATGCTGGAAGGACATAAATGTGGATTAGAAAAGTATTTACATTTACCTTATGCAAACACAGCTATTTATTTATTTTTACTTGTTCAAATCATTTTTACATTTACAATTCTTTTTATAGACCATTCTTCATTAACTGCTTAAACACATGCTTAAATCCCATTAAAAATCAATGGGACCTAACAACACAGTTAAATATGTGCTTAAATGCTTTTCTGAAACACAGGTAGGAAATATGCGTTTTATAGAAAATACCAAACATTAAAACAATCAGTGGTCTAAGTATTTGTTTCTCTCCTGCCTGGACCAGTTCCTTGTGTGACTAACTTTAATGATGGAAGATCGAAGCCATAATTTTTAATAGGATGAACACATTGCTTATGAGTCCTTTGCATTGCCAATACAGAACTGCAGAAACAAAAATGGATAAATACAATGAAAGTTGTCTGTTCTTGTGTCAAGAATGAAATCCTTGTAGAAAAAAATTATTATCCCAAAGAACAGCCCAAAACTTGATGCACTCTGTAGAACATGTTTTTTAAACTTGAGCATCAGAATTTCAGATCTGAGAACAGAACTTCCATGCTAAGAAGTTCCAAACTATAGTGGTCACCTGGGGGTTTTATGTGAACAGTTTCATTTTGAAAACATTTTTCATTTCAGAAGTGTTTTACATCTAGATGCTATTGTACTCCCCAAATTCTGTTTAGTGTTTTTAAAATTTAGTTAAAATTTTAATAGTTTTGTTGATTTAATTGGATTGATATTTTACTTTTTAACTGCACTGATATTAATATTAATAATAGAAATAATCATTTTATTATTACTGCTTATTATTGTTGATAATTACGCTATAATGATACATTGTACTCATAGTATCATAAAATATGTGGTAACTGTTAGTAATATAATAAAACAATTGATATTAATAATGATAATTGGTAAACAGTTAACAATATTTTCTTATTACTCAAAGCCAGAAGTGAAGTGAAGTCTGATCAGGTTCTGCAAACACTTAGAAAGTCACAGCCTTTTTCATATAAAATGTGCATGTGTATTCTTTTGACATAGACAAAAACAGGTGGATCTACAGAATCTCCAGCTGCTGAAAAGTCTTGTAGTTGATTTTTACCTCATGATTTGTAGGGAGAAAAGAAATATATATATTCAAGAAGTTATGCATTTTGTTACCTATTTTGATCCTTGTTTAATTTCGTTTTCCTGACAGATAGATCTACTGCTGCCATGGGAATGAGACTGTGTGTCACAAGTGAATAATTTCTCACAGCCATTCTAGAGCACTGTCTTTCTCTGCTCTGAGAAGGAAAAGAATATATTATTGATGACAGTTTTACCCAGTTTCCCTCTACCAGGTAGCCTTTTGATCTTCCGGAACAACTCCAGTTGCTTCCTTACTGTCTTTCTCTCCAAAGAAGCAATCAAACAAAAAAACTACAAAAGTCTTTAATCAGAATTACGGGAATTAAAAAACCTCTGTCTTATGAGGACAGCTTCAGGCAGCTAAGAAACAAAAAACTCACAGCTTCCTAATTGGAATTCTAGAGTTATTTAAAATGAATATAAAGTGAATAAAGCTCTCAAGTTTCTCCTGCCTCAGAATGCATTCGTTTGAAAATCTCAGCAAAGATCTTTAATAATTTAATTACTATCTTCTCTTTCTTCATTTTTTTTTCTGTAGAATAGAAAATTTTGAATATCAAATTTGACAATAAATATAAAGTGCTGATGGCATTATGGAGGCATGGGCCCACTTGACCTTAAACTTTGGTATTTAACATTTCTTACATGAAGAGTATGTGAAGTGGATTTACTTTCCCCAATATAATTTTATTAAAATGTCTGAATAAGGAGAAGAGGATGAAAGAGCAAGTGTATCTGGTTTAAGTAAGTCATTGGCTACTTTGTACTTCACCTCGGTTGAAGCTCAACTTAAAAAGAATTGATTTTGCAGTCAGCTCCCATGGGAGCATTGAGGATAAGCAATATGCACATGTATCAGTAGGCATTGGACGTCCATCTGAAAGAGAACTGCACTTCAGAGAGGGAAAATGGGTAAGATGTACAGTTCATTACTGAGGCTGTGTGGCAGTATAATGACCTACAGTATATAGGACCTCAAGAGAAAAATGGTAAGGCTGAAATATTTCACTTCCTTAAAAATCCCAAGCCCAAATTGCAAATTTTATCATACTAAAATTCTGCAGAAAGTTTATCCCTGGTCTGTAAGAGTGGCTGTTGGACTTTCCAGCCCTCGACCTTGACATGAATCAGAAATATTTCCAATTGTATGGCAGATTGGCAGTCAGCTCTAACTTAGGTAGGTCAAAAGAATTTCTAAATATGTTTACTATAGGTCTCTAAACTCCAGTTCTAGGAAGGAAAAAACATTTTTATTATGTATCTGTATTTTTTCTATGACTATTCTATGATAAAGATGATCATATGGTACACACACAAATAAAAGTTCTGCATACAGATGACCAGCTTATAAACACAGACTCAGGGGTAAATCGTCACTCCTCTGTAAAGGCAATTCATGCAACTTAAATGGCCATTCTTGAGCACTAGAACTCAAATGTATACACTTTGAGAACAGTTCCAGACATGATTTGTATGAACCAGCTGCCTGGATGGTTTGGGAATCAGTTCAGACTCCATGCTTAGGCACCCTATATAAATTTCTATTCTGAAAATTAAAAGAGTTATTAGTATGGGCACAACCTGTTACATGCCAGTTAGTCTCACTACCAGAGAACCATATTAGACATCTTTATTTTATTCATATAAACTTACAGTATACATAGAGAGAGGCCTGGTAGATATTCTACTTTTCTACTGCACAGCAGGTAGCACATTACTAGGTGGTTTGAAGAAACATGAGCTTTCTGGTCAGTCATGCATGCATAGTATTGTGATCCTCACATGTGAAGCATATGACTATGCTGTATAATGGATACGTTTTTCCCCAATTTTTAAAGTTTTAACAGAAAAGCAGGTGAAAATGAACAAATATCTGTTTGATCCTGTATGCCTTTTCTTTTTCTTGTTACTCATTCTCCTTTTCACATATAAAGCAAAACTAGGCAGTACAACACAGATTACAGGCTGAATTCATATTATCTCCCCAGCTCTTTGCAGCGGATCAAAAAGGAGGATCTTTCTTTAGATAGAGAAGGAAAGGAATTATACTGGTTTTTACAAAAGAGGAGAATTAGGATGTATTTGTGAAAGGAGGGAGGGGAGAATGGAAATGATTGCACCACTAGGAATGTAAACATCTTCCAGCTTTGCAGTTATATAATCAAGAAGAAAACAGGAAGACTCCTAACAATACTAACACAGCTGGATATTCTTCTGTCCTGAGACATTCCAGAGCTTACAATTCAGAGTCAATCTAAACTCCACAGCATCTGGTTTAGTTTTAAATTCACTTGCATGTATTCTAGCAACATTAGTAGATTGCCTGGGGAGACTTAGGACACTTGATCATTGGAGGTCTTTACTGCAAGTTATGCAAAACATCTGTTCAGGAATGGCTTAGGTATAACTGAGTCAGCTTTGGGGCAACAATTGCAGAGATAATTTTCTGAGTTCTCCTTCAGCCCTGTTTTTAAATTTTCCATGAATGCAGTATAGTTAGATAAGAATGTGACAGGAATGATGTCCTCATTAAAGTCTGAAGGTGAACTCATATTTCTTTGTATACAACAGGTGCATATCAATGGCCTACTATATATGCATATGTATATATACATATATATTTAAATACTATAAAAATATATATATTCATGATTGCTTATTTAGAACATATGGACATTTAATGATATCAGTAAAGTGAGAAAGATTGAAATTGCAACAAAACAAAAACTGCAGTGCGTTCCCCAGTCCCCATACCCATTTTCACAATAACCTCAGATGATGAAAAGTAAGATTATCACATAGATGGTTAATGGCACAGTCAAAAACAGCTATTTACAAAGTTTCAAAAGACTATTAATTGATTATTATACTTCCTTTTCTTGCCTGTTTTATAAGTAAACATTGCCTCTGTAATACTAATCTCCTTTAGGAAGTTCCCTTAAATACTTTAAAAATTAGTTACTCCCTTAGTTACTTGAAAAATTCAGGTCATCTCCCATACAAGAGAGTGCCAGCAAAAGGATACAAGTCTGGACTGAGATTCACAGAAAGGCACTGAAATATTAAAGAATATTAAAGAATTACAAAATTTTCTAAACAAAGTTGAAGATCCTCTCTCTTGTGACATATACTTACTTTTGGCAAAGATCTGCATGCAGAGATAGACTCTAAATCTTTAAAAGACAAATAAACAGACAGAAATGTCAACATACACATCATTTGAAAGAATGTAATTTTCTGTCTTCTTATCTGTCTTCATGTGCAATTCTGTATTGAGAATTATCAACATTGGAATTCAGGAGAGGTGAATGAAAATATTTGAGGATAAAGACAGTAAACAAAAATATCTGTGTGCTTCACTTAGTGTGAGAGAGCAGTATCAATAAGAAGTTTTGTCCTTGTAGAAAGAAAGTAGCCTTTTAGAAGAGTTCTAAAAATTTATAATAGTGTTCTCTCATTGTACTGCATTACAGAAAAAAAATAACGTGAACTTTGATTTGATACAGCTGTAAGGATAAAGCAATCATATTGAGTTCAACAACACCAGCATGTACCAGCATCCAGGAAAGTCTCTGGAAAGAATCTTAGAGAGTCTACTTCCTAGGAAAATATGTATTAGTGAGACAGTTATTAGAATCAATTACATAAAATTTATAGTTTCTGAATGACTTCTGAACCATACACACATAGTCCTCACTATGCTTAACATCAACCATAAGGGCATATCTAACCTGCTGCTAAATCAAAGCATGGCAGTCACAGATGAAAGTCATCGATGTGGTATATATTTACTTTGCTGACTCAAATTTATATTAAAATATTAATAGGCTAACTTTGTATTACCAGGCGGTCTGCCAGATCAAGTATTATTTCTCTGGATCTCTCTAACATCATGCCAGATCAAACTTTTCCTTTTATTTTTCAGTTGGCATAAAACCAGCATTAAAATGTACAGTCAGCATAAATTTGATCTTGAGAGGACTTGTGACCATACAGGATCCAGATGATGCCTTTGTTGCTAATGTGGAGTACAGAGGCAGTTTAACAGGCACAGGGTCGTGGCTTTGCAAATGTGATGTGGAAGCCTCCATAAGTAAAAAGTCATTAATCCTGAAGGACTCTCAGACATGATAGCAGGGCAGCAGAAAGACCTCGAGATCATCATCCAGAGGGTCTGACCTTCAGGCAATTTCTTTTAGCTCTACTTTTGAGACCCTTTCTGCCATGACAAGCAAGTGACCTCTGCAATACAGTAATTAAGCGTTCAGTAATTCAGAGGCAAAACTAAACAAGCTTCAAACCAGTCAGCTCACATCCTAAAAGGAGCTTAGTGAGATTTCACTCTGCTCTGTCCCAGGTTTCACTTTGAGTATCTGTTCAAGGCCTATCTCTTTGAAGTTTTGAGCTGTATTTTCTGTACCTAAGTGATCTGGAGTGGAGATAACTTGAATATTTCTACATGAGTTGTAAGTTTTCCCTCTGGATTTTAGCAAAGTACTCAGTGATGAGTAATAGAGAGACATGATTCACTACGGAGTGCACAAGTGAAACAAAATGGAAGTCCCAAATGGACTAGAGTCAAATTTTTCCTATGTAATTTGAAGCTTATATTGAATGCGAGTAAAATCACAGAATGACAGAATCACAAAACGATTGAGTTTGGAAGGGACCTTCAGAAATCTAGTCCAACGCTCCCTGCTCAAGCAGGGACACTTGGAGCACAAGGCACAGAGTCATATCCATGTGGGTTTTCAAGATCTCAAGAGAAGGAGACTCCATAATCTCTCTGGAGAGCCTATTCCAGGGCAGATGGAACTTCCTGTGTTTCAGTTTCTACCTATTACCCCTTATCCTGTCACTGATGACCACCAAGAAGAGTTTGTTCCCTTCTTCCCTCCATTCTCTTCTCAGGTACATATTGATAAGATCCTCTCTCAATCTTCTCTTCTCCATGCCTAGTTCTATTAGTTTAGTCTGTTAGTTTTTCTTCATAAAATAGATGCTCCAGTCCCTTAATCATCTTTGTTACTCTATGCTGGACCCTCTTTAGAAACTCCATGTCCCTCCCGTACAGGGAAGCCCAAAACTGCACCCAATATTCCAGATGCGGCCTCACCAGATCTAAGCAGAGGGGTAGGATTCCCTCCCTTGACCTGCTGGCAACACTGCTCCTGATACAGCCAGGATCCCATTGGCCTTCTTGACCACCATGGCACTTTGCTGATTCATGGTTAAGTTGTTAACCAGAACTTCCAAATCTCTCTCAATGAACCTATTTTTCAGCAATTTTGACAGTTAGAAGAAAGTTTAATCTATGTTCATATTTTTACTTCTGTTTTTTACACTAGAAGAAATGCTGTTCTCTTGAGACTATTATAGAACAGTTGAAATCAGAAGGGAGAATTTAACAATATGACCTCCTATATTAAAAGAGGGTTAAAAATTTCTCATGTACTCCATAGTTATTTAAAACAGGAGAAAGAAATCCTTTCATAATAAAAAGAAAATTCCCAGTTAAGTATTTAGTTCTATGAAAAGTGCTATAGGAATATCTCTGCTTAGGAAGTGACATGGATATTCCACTGTAATAAGGTATTGAATATCAGATTGGGACACAAGAGCACCAAGGAATTTAAATGTCTAATACTGCTAAAGTTAAGATATTCAACACACTGTGACTGACTTTCTCTTTTGCCTGGCATGGATGAGAATACCAGTTTGGCATTAAGTGAATAATGAGAATGTTGCAATGAAGGGATTCAGTGAGTGCAGGCCATAGTTTAATGTGTTAAGACATCATCCAAGTAATTTTCCTCTTGCCATCTTCAATTTGGTACAATACATTATCATAATAAAGGGAACTGAGAGCAGCAGGACTTAATTAAGTGTCTACTCTCTTGGAAATTCAAAAATTTGAGAGTTTTAATGTCAGATATTTCTTTCTTTTTCTTTATTTTATTTCAATTTCTGAAGCAGATATTGGTATTAAGGCATAAAAGAAAAATGAGCGAAAAAAACTAGAGCGCTTACATTGAAAATAAACAAGCTCTCCCTACCTTGAACTCCTATAGCAAGGAGTATAGGACTGGGATGATATTCAGGACAGGGCTGAATGACATACAGTCCTTTGCACAATTGAGTCTTTGGCCAGGATCCTTAATAGTGGCTAGATTTCAAGCTCCTCCTAGTTTCAATATGCATTGACTGGTAGATGAATAGAAGAATCTTGACCTTTAGAAGTTTATGCCTCTGTTTACCCCCACAGAAAATAATATAGATACTAAAAGTATTCAAAATTCTCTTGAAACTAAAGCTTTTTAATAATATTCTTATGATTTATCTTGTTATTTTATTTCTATTTAATTTAGGAAAAATAGAAATATAGAATATTTAAAGTCATATTTTTGGGGCTTTTGTTTGACCACCTGTACTGAATAATTCTACTGTCTCCTTTGTGCAACAGCATTGCAGGGATACATTAATATTTGCAAAGGTCTTTGCAATCTTGAGCTGAAAGGTGCCAGATAAGTGTAAAGAATTATACTCTAAATTATGCATAAGTATTGCGAATGCTGCTTTTTCAGATGTGTCTGCTAGAGAGATCACTCAGTGGTTCAGACATCTAAAATGTGAAAGATGTAACACTTTTAGAATTGATTAGTATACCTTTGGGTGTGTAATAATGGCAGTCTACAGCTATGTAGGAGACAACATCTCCTATATCATAAAGAAGATGACATTTTGACACCATAAGAAGTTCCATAAGCCTTTGAAGTTGCATCTTAGTTCAAAGCAAATCAGTATACTTTGTTTTTCATATAATTATGAAAGTGGTTTCATGTCAATAAACACAGTCTTAGTACAAAAACAACCTAGATGAAGTAGCTATAACTAGTTGGAAAACTCTCTTCTCAGTCACTTATCAGCCACTCTTCAGTATGGTATTTCTAGCTCTCCTTAAAATGGCTTAGGCAATTGTGACAATGTTTTGAAATCAGGCCCTAGTCTATATCATAAAGTAGTCTATTCTCCAAAAGCCTAAAGGAATAAGAATGCTGATGAGACAGAACTCACTTAGAGTGGAAGACAGTGAATCTTTGGGTATTAAAGTAATAGAGGTTTGAAATGTGTAATTAATGGGAAAATTAATAGGTAAAAAAATGTATTACATGAACTATTAAAGGAATTGGGATATAAAGGATGTGTTTTTTCTAAGTCTAGACCTCTCTAAAGAGGAGTAGACTTTCTCAAAAAAAACCACTGACTGTTGATTTCTGAGTAGATAAAACAGCCTAACTGGTACTTAGTCCCTAGATGGCTGAGGTCCCTAACTCAGTAACTCAGTTGGCCCTGACTGGTTCTAAAATGGGAATGACTGGTGCTACAATTCTATTATCAGATTTCATCCCAAAGCAGGAAAGAAATAATATATCTAAATACATTTCAGGACATAATCTTCAAGAACTGAAAATACAGCATAAATTAAGAACTTGGGAAGATGAAGAGTTTTCTTAATATGCTCATTTCCAGGTCTCTGGATGCGTGAAAATGGTCTGGTGATCCTTGAAATATGTCTAAATAAAATGTCTGGATAATACACCTGGTAAAATAACACATAAAACTGAAGCAAGCAAAATATAATTTCCCAGTTGAAAATCCCACCAGCAAAACTGTCCCGTTCCCTTGACAACGTCAGTCTCTCCTCCACTGACTACGAATCTCCTTCATCTCCCCAATTAACACATTGGCTCCTGTGCCTACAGGGCTGTCATCTCCTGCCAGCAGAGTGGCACAGATTCAGTGTCTTTAGCACAGTCCTAATGGATGTATTCAAGCTAATAACAAAAGATGACCTACAAGGCAAGTAGCAGAATATTTGTAGACTTAGAGAGTTGTAATGGTCTGAGCAGTGACTAAAGACTAGCTTTTGTGTGGGGAAAAAAAATCTGTGAAGCTGAATATTAGACTGGAAGGAACATGAAAGAAATTCAAAGAAAAAGACAAAGACAGAGAGAGAGAGAGAGAGACAAAGATATATCATCAAGAATGGCAGCTCGAAACTGTAAAAAAAACAGCAAAGAAAAAAAACTACAGAAAATACCAGTGGAAAAACAAACAAACAAACAAACAAAAACTGAAAAAGAATTGGATGGAAGCTGAAAGGACTACAGGAATAAGTAAGTCTTCCTAACTTTGTACTCTTAAGTGCAGTGTTCTTCAGGTAATAATGTATCACTATATTTCCTGAAGATAGTATGTGCTTTTTTTTTTCCTCAGAACCAAAGACAGAAAGTTTGAAAATCTGACCCTGCCTGTGAGGTTGCAGCAACTCTGTAGCATACCCAAAGATGACCCAGCTGAAAGTGAATTTCCGATTATATCTTGCTGTGCCCAATAACTTTGTACCACCATTCCATGAATACCTACAGTGTGTAACAACCTTCCAAATTTCTCATCTCCTACCCTACTATGCTGAGGTAGCTTCTTTAGAGGATATGAAAGCTAGTCCAGAAAAATAAAAGGAAGCCTAAGTCCTGGGTCAAATTTTCATTCCAAAATTGCCTGATCAGCTTGGCAGAGGCTAGTGCAGGTTATAAAATCTGTCTTTTAAAGTGAGTTTGAATATGGCAGGATGTTCCAAAATGTGTGACTCAAATTAGTATTTAAATAAGAGGTTAGCTTTGTATTTTTTTTCAAAGATGACACACAATGAGAAAATGGTGAGGCATTATATCTCTGTCAGACTAGTAGTATTTAGATGAATAAACACGAAATCCCACCTTTTTCAAGGATATTATCATATAGTTTTTCCATTTGCATATTAAAAGGATGAAGCCCACTTGTTTGAGTCATATACAAATACTAACTTTAGTATTAAGTATACGCATATGCTAACATTAGCAGAGAAATAATCCCATTTTAAATATCAATATTTTAATGTTAAAAAAATGCAGCATTGTTTTGCTAGTACCCTTTCAGAACAGAAAAGGGTTAGATCCTGTGATCTTATAAATGTCTAATCTTCATGATTTAACCTAGCAATGGTGTCCTATAGGAATTTAGAATACAAAAAACAGCTATGAACGAAGTCCCATCAAATGTACTATAAATAAAATATGGACCAAAAACACACCTCTCCTGCCCTTGTGATTTCCCTCACTGAGAAAAAAAAATAGTTTGAAGTGTTTAAAGTGGACTATATTTGAGAAGGCATTCTGATCTTTCACACAGATATTATATCATGTATTGTGTGAAAATCATAGAATCATAGAATGCGTAAGGTTGGAAGGGACCTTAGAGGTCATCTAGTCCAACCCCCCTGCACACGC
>JAUBOD010000003.1:50325-61122 GCA_032353885.1 Nothura maculosa
CTGTGCCAGGGGGGAGCTGCTCTGTGACCGTTCCCGCTGAGCGGAGGTGCCTGCGCGGCGAGCGCCGTGACTCACTGTTCTGCACTTAGGCACCGCGCTGCAGTGCAAAGTAGGGCGCTGGGGTGAATTCAGCACTTCCACCTTCCCTCTGGGGGTGCCTGTGACTCACTGGGACAGGAATAGTGTTAAAAATGGAATTGCAAGCTGCAGGCAAGTGCGGGCGCGCTGGCTCCTGTTATTGTGTTTCAGCCGCCCCACAGTGTGTTGAAGGGCACCCTGTGGCAAATTCCACGGGCTCCGGGAATCTCCCTTGCTGCCCGGGCTCCTCGTTGGCGCTCTCCTGTCTGCACCTTCGCCCGCCTCCATCTCCCCTTCACACGTCGCCCCTGGAACACGGCGCTGCTGCCTGTCCCCTCCCTAGGGAGCCGTCATGTCCCTGTCCCGTGGCTTTGCCAAGCCCTGCGGATGCGCTTTCCTGCCTGTTCTGGCCGCTCCGAGGGGCGCTTCCTTGGCAGCGGTGCAAAGGGGGACCTTCCTCACCCACTCACAGACTTTATAGGGCTGATTATTTTTCTCCTAATGGCAAATGCCTATCGAAAATGTCCCTCTATTTGGAGGTCAAAAGCGAGCTGTCCAAGCAGGGCTGTTACATCAGCTCTAGCCTGTCAGCACTATTTCCGCATGTCACAAACCTTCAGCTGCAGTACAAGCCTGACCTTAGCAAGATCTATATTTAGACACCAGCTTTTTTTCTTCCTCTTTTTTTCCAATGAAAACAATTTTGCTTTGCCATGCTGCCCTGTGCCACCTTTTGTGCTCTAAAGTCCTGGCTGTGACGGCTGCTCTTGGAAGCCTCATGTGGAAGCTGCGCCAGGACCCTCCTTGTGCCAGCATGAGCCGCATAGACCCCCTCTCCGAGCCCAGCAAACGCTCTTCCTTTTCCATCACTGAGTTTTCCCCTTTCCTTACACTCAAAATGAGGACTTGGTATGTTAGCTGGAGTCCCATAGGCTTTGGGGAGTGGAAAGTATGTGTATCCCTAAGGAGCTCCATCCCTGCCACAGGGAGTGACACCTGGGAAGCAAGGGCCATAACCACAGCCAAGGTAGGGAGGTATCTGAGTAACTGCGTTTGGAGAAATACTGCAAGTCTCGTTGCTTCTCTATCCCTGTTCTGCTCTGAAAATCCTCCATTTTCTGTTCTCCATTTCATAGTTTTCTTACTGTTGCCCAATGAAGTCAGGCACTGTAAGTTTCTTTCACATTTTAGTTGCGTAACTGTGGTTTTGTTTTCAAATTAAAAAGAATTGATTATTAAAAAAAAAATGTTTCAAAATTGACGTGATTTCAGCTCCTAACACCAGTTTTCAGGATTGAATGCCTACTCTTCAGCGTGTGGCAAGTTTGAAAATTCTGCCTAAGGTCTTAATTTCCACCTTACTCATTAGTTGTATTTTTTCAGAAGATTTTACCAAAGTGATATGGAAGTTAGAGCAATAATTAGGCATAGCCGAGATGGAGCCCGCTGCCTCCTGCTGCGCTTCCCATGCGCGCTCCGCTGCGTGTGCATGGTAGAGGTCCTGGCAGCCCCGAAGCTACTCGCTTCAAAAGCAGAACCATGACTGATTTGGAGCCAAATGTTTGCTCATCAGGCAAAAATAAATTAGCATCCCTTTCTAAATGCAAACAAGACAAATTAGGTGGCAATTAAAGCCCTTTCAGAATATGGGGTATGACTCACTGTTTTCTGCCTTTAGAGCAAGCATTAGTTTAGGAGGAACAAGGTCATGGAGGGAAATGGCAGGGGTTTGTGCACAAAACTTACTTAACATCCTGCTGTGGACCAGGGCATGGCCACAGCTCAGCTGGGGCTGCGGCGCTCCACTTCATCCATCCCTTCCCTCTGTCCTGCAAGGCTGTCACCCTACAATTCATGGGCACGTGAGGCACTGATCCTAAACTGGCTGAAGTTCACTATCGTCTTGGGTCTCTTACAGCTTAATAAGTATATATATATATATATATAAATATTTGAGTACATTTGATTTTGTGTGTTTTCATTTTTCCCTTAGCCAGCTTACACTTTCCTGCCCCTGGTTAGGCCTGCTAAGTGTACGTGCAGCTAAGATGTACAGGAAGATGTACAGGCCTCCCAACGCACTGACAGGGTCAGCTCCCTCTCTGAATACAGCAGTGACAATTTCTTCAACAGCTTGGCCACCACATTGAACGTTTTCCATAAGAAATGCAAGGTGTGCGCTACGGTTTCTAACACTTTGCATTTATTCTGAAAATGTCTGAAAAAAAAAGACATTTAAAAGCAAGCCACCCGGCCTGCAGACTCAGCTTGAGAGGTGTAAATGGCTTCGCCGTTCAGATGCCCTTGGGCAGAGTCCTGTGCAGTGGCGAAGGCGGCGCTCGCTGACTGTCCCGGAGTCGCCACCTTCAGCTCGTGCTGCCTCCGTTCAGTCAATACCAGGAGTCAAAACCAGAGGTTCCTGGATTTGTTTCAGTGCATTTCTTTCCCTTGTTTTAGTTCAGCAGGTCCTTGCGAGAATAAAAATCTATCATTTGTTTCCTTTTTAATCTCAAAAGTACTGCAGATTTTTTTTTCCAAAGAAAAATACAGGCCATAACAATGTTTTAAGGGATGTCTTAATGATGTGTAATTCTTTACTAAAAGAATTCAGAGAGAGAAATGATTTTTTCTTTCCCATTCTGGAGCACTAAGGACTACTGTAGTCACAGGGAAACCTTTTCTTCTAGCACACAGAGAAGAACAGCAAGCTTTGGGAGATGGGATAAACAGCAGCGAGCATCGTAGACCTGTTGGCGTTAAGAGTTACGCTTGGATTGGGCCGTGTGTGTAATTGTTTCTCTGGGCCATTTTATTAGAACAGGTAGATTAGGGGATGATGATACAACAGGAAAACATTCCAGGTGCAAGGTGTTAATGCCCCAGAAGGAGGACATGGAGTGAACGGCAGCATGGGCAGAGCAAGGTGGTGCTGCCACCTGGAGCGAGCGTGTTTTGGGAGCGGGTGCTGTGAAGCCCAATATGCCCCGCTCCAAGCCAAGGCTGTCAGGAAACAGCAGCCGAGCAACATGTGAGACAAGCAGTGAATTCACTGCCGGCCAGGCTTCCTCAGCTTTCTTTTCATCCCTCAATAAATGGCCATTTTGTTGGACAGAAGGGCTAACGAGAGCGAGGAGCTGCAGTTCCTGCTTATTGATTTGAAGATCAAAAACGCGGCCTGGGGGCTGTCCTCCCAGGACCTTTTTGCAAGACTTGCACTCAGAGCAGGACTAAGAGGAAATCAATTATTTCTTGAGTGTCTCCACTGTAGTTCTCTTGTGTCTGAAATGGTTACAGCCACATTAATTACTAATAAATAGGAAAGCATTTAAGATCTTGACAAATACACAGCAGATGAAAATAAAAACGAGCCCTTGAGTACCACAGAGCTGGCTAATTTGCTGCATGCAGCTTAGGAAGATCCTACACACAGGAATCCACACAGGACTGGATGTTAGGAGGTACTAGGAACTGCGCAGTGCCTTCCTACCTATTCCCAGGTACACAAAGTCCTCCGAGAAGCCTTCTGCACTTGTCCCTCGCTATAAGAACAGGTAGGTTTTATCCAAAGGATAAAACCCTTGCTATAAGAACAGGCTATAGGAACCCTCGCTATAAGAACCCTCGGCACATGCCCATGCTCTGCTGCCATGAACTGTCCAGAAAGTTGGCTGAGCTCTGTGGGAAATGTCAGCCTGTTTGCGTAAGCTCACAGGAAATGCAAACAGTCCTCAGCTTTCATGACACCGTTTTGGTTCTTTAGGAAGCAAGCAAGCCGAAATGCAGCATGTCAGAGTGAATCTGAACAAATGCATTTTTCTACTAGTATTGAGAATGACAGTTTTTTGCATATAAAAGCACCATAACTTCTATAGAAATGTAGCTTTCAACCACAAAAATGGGATTATGACAACAATGAAACATGAAACCTATTTTTAATATTATATATATATATAATTCTACTCGTTTCCCACAGTTGGACTCTGAATAAGCCTCTGACAATACTCTCTCCGCCTTCTTTCCGACGTGGTGCAGATGCTTTACAAATGCCTCCAACTGAAGAAACGGAGCAGAAGAAAAGCCGTGAGCAGTTCATTACAGGGCCTGTCCCTGGCTGGATCAAGTAAAGGAGTGGCACTTTTGTAATACTCCTCTGGACTGCATGTGCCTCCCACAAGGAAGAGATTAAAAGGAAAAGCAAACAGGGCTCTGTCACATCAGACCCATCTCCCATGACCTCAGCCCGTTCCAGTTATCGGCCCTTTCAAAAGCAGTTATTCCACTTTTGAATTGTGAATTCACCTGAAAACTTTGGATGGATTACAACCTGTAGTTTTTAAAAGGTAGTCTTTTGAGTTAGCCTCACTTGAAAGGAGCAGATAGGATATCACAGGTGTTACAGGTATGATATCACTGCCATATGAACTACTCATATTGCTGTGCATGTGCATTATTTTAACATATTTTATATAACATGTTTTATGTTGTCAATACGTACTACAAAAATTATGTATATATTACCTGTATAATTGGTATAGACAAATTCCCCATCCAGGATCTTTCTGATGGGAAATCTAATTGTGCAAAGATTTATGTGTATGCTCAATCAGAGCGTAGCATAACTACTAGTGTTTTTGAATATGGAAACCTAAAACCTCCTTCAGCAATCAATGAGAACTAACTTTTTCAAAATGTTTTTTTTTTGCATAATAGAACCATAGCAATTGAGATGCTTCTGTGCTTATTTTTATTTTCTTGAGAGAAGATCAAGCTAATCAAAGTGACAGTTTGCTGATGAAAGAAAATTATTCAGTGTAATATGTACAAGGAATGACTGCAAAGCTTGGGACAGCATTACCAAATAGAGTAGCTGGACAATACAACAATCAGTGAAATTCAATGTAAATAAATGCAAAGGATAAACAAGGGGAGAAAATAATTGTAGTTTGATATATCAAATAGCAGGTTTGACCATCACTCAGGAGTGAGATCTTGTAGTTCAGACAGCTTGTTGCCCCAAATAAATGCCAGGTCAGTGTTGAGCTGCTGCTAGAAAGCTTGGTCGGAGTGGACATAGTTTGTAGAAGACCCAAATGATGGAAGAGCTCCCATGAAAGGCGGTGACCTGGTAGCCCTGCAGGAGATGACTGGAATGGGATATGATAGAGATGGATGAAGCCAAGTGGCCTGGAGAAAGCAGACAAGGACTGCTTGTTACCTCTGCAAGACTGGGTTATTGTGAGGAGACAGGTTCAAAAGAAAAAAGATAATAGAGGTGTGTTTTACAGCCAACACACATTTGAGCCCTGCAGCTCTTTGCCAAAGCATGTTGTGGATAGAAAGAGTTTACATGGGTCAACAACAAGACTGAGCAAGTTTATGCAAGAGAGACCTGCTTTATTTGTTCACTTTTGTTTAAAGATTTCTTAATTCCGTATTTTTAGTATTCTGCCTTTCTCTTGTCCCATCTCTTGTTCCTCTAAAAGATTCCTCTAACTGCATTTACTTCCAAATATAAGTGTGACAGAGTGGCATGTTAATTTAGTACTTCTTTCCACAACTATCATGATTTCTAATAGGAACATCATATTTCCTGGAAAAAAAAAAAGGTTGATGGCCAGTCCTAGGCTAGCAGTCTTCCTGCTGCAAGTCTCGACTGCAAGGATTGCATCCTTAACCCCGCAGACATTTCCTCAGAACTCAGCAGACTGGCAGGATAAATAAGTAGATTGTAATATTTGCAATATCGTGCTTGTAACGTTTGCTCGAGCAAACTTAGCACAGCACAGCTGATACATCCTTAGCGGAGCTAAGTAAGGATAACTGGGCTCGTAAGTGACACACTGAATTCGGAGCGTTTTCCCTATTTGAATTTCAGTCCGTATTTCGGCCGTTACGGCGACCGTTAGCGCCGCTCACGCGGCTGCCTCACGGCGCGCCCCGCCCCCCGCCGCGGCTTCCCGCCACGGGCACGCGGGGCGGGGCGAGGAGGGCGGCGGAGCCCCGCGATTGGCTCGCCGAGCGGGGCGAGGAGGGCGGCGGAGCCCCGCGATTGGCTCGCCGCGCGGGGCGGTGCGGCGGCGGGTCACGTGCCGCGGGCGGCCCGGTCGCTTATAGCCGCACGCCGGGGGACGCCCCGGCCGTGGCGCGCGCGTGTTCGAATGCGGCCGGGGAGTGCGCGGCGGTGAGCGACCGTTAGCGACCGTTACGGCCGTTGGGCTTCGCGCGGGCGGCGGGCCCTTGGGGAAGGGGGTATAGCGGCGTGGCTCCGGGCTCGCTTCCC
Source organism: Nothura maculosa (assembly GCA_032353885.1). Taxonomy (NCBI): domain Eukaryota; kingdom Metazoa; phylum Chordata; class Aves; order Tinamiformes; family Tinamidae; genus Nothura; species Nothura maculosa. The sequence continues at coordinate 56,684 of JAUBOD010000003.1, forward strand.
CGTTGGCGGCACTGGAGGTTTGGGGAGGGGACCGGCCCTGGCCGCCTCTGGTTCCCGCGGCCTGGGAGGGAGCCGCGTGCCCGCGGCCCGTCCCGGGGAGCGGCTCTTGCTGCCTGGCGCCCTGGGGTGTCAGGCGGCGCTGGGCCCGCGCAGTGGGGGCAGGGAGCCACTGGGATCTTGCGACGTTCGCGTTTTCTCTTGCAGTGATCCTATGAATTCCAAAATGAAAAAGAAACTTCCCGCGGAAAAGCCATCGGGTTCGCTACAGGTATAAACTCTAAGCTGCTGGAGCACGGTGAATAGATGAAAGCACATAAAATAGATGATGTGCCTGACAAGGCCCAGGAGCGCAGCGTTCTCTGGTGAAATGTGCTCCCTAATCCTTGGGAAGTGGATGCACTGTCTGACACAGGCAGCTTGATATCCACTGAAGGCAACACAAAGCAATCAGTTGTACTGTGTTCCCACCTGCCCATGTGCTGTTGGCTTGAGCAATCTTCTGGCATGCAGCATGGCTTGGGAATGCTGTCCCTGGCTCCTAGTGTGTATGTGCTTAAGGCTGCTCTTTCTATTGCCCAGCAAGAAAGAAATCTCTGTTTTGGGTTTTTTCCTTCTCTTTAGCTTAACTCTGAGGTAGCTCCCCGCCTTTCTATGTGATTTAGGTGCTGGTCTTCCCTTAGCCTAGTTACTAGACTAAGCCTGGATGTTATTGGGAGCCTGCTGTGTTGGTGCAAGCCCCTGTTTGTTGCATATTGGAATGAAACCCAAATGTTGAATCTGTCTCCCTCTGAGCATCCTTTAACTGACGTACCTAGGCAGGCAATTTCCTTTCTAAAGCCGCTCTTGGGAGAATCAGTTGCCCTGGAACTGGTAGAAATGCATGATGTAATTTAATTTAAGGGGTGTCTTGGATTAGAAGCTGTGAAAGTGTTTAAGTAACTTATTCTCCTTTCTTAAATGATGTTTTTATAGCCTTTTAATGTAGCCCCTAATGGGAATGTAAAGAGGCTAGTATCTCTACTGTGCAGGATAGAGATTAGATTTGTAATAGTCTCTGATGTTAATGAAAAGTCATAGATAAGTCTGACTTAAAATATAGTCATTTTTTTACTCTATTGAATACTTCTAAATACTTCAGTTTGGCATTTTGTCCATTAAAATAATTAAAGGCAACGGGTTAACTTGAGCATTGTCCAATAATTCCTTGGCAGCAGCTATTTTTACCTGTGCTCTGCAGTAGCAGCAAGCAGTGTCTGACATGGGTTTGTGCGTGTGTGGTGGTTCTCACAGTGGCTGCTGTTTGTCCTTCCCTTCAATGGGAGGATAATTGGTGGCAGAGGCTTTACCGTGGGAAAGGTGCAGCCTGGAGGCCGCTGGGAATCAGGGACTTTCTCACGCTGCCCTGGCATTGTGCTGCCTGTTCTTGCTTGGTTGTCTGCCACTGTTTGCTGTCCCATGGTGGCAGTGGCACTAGCCCAGTCAGAGCGCCTTAATGCAGGAAATAAGTGTTTATGCATGACAAGGAAGGTGATAAACATGCTGTTTATACAAAACAGTAGTGGGTCTGGATCCAAACACGGAAGCTTTAGACCCCTTTTGATGAAGTGACACATCTGATTACTAATAATCAGAAGCTGAAGTGTGGTGTACATTTCATGAGAACTTGGTACTGCCTTAAGTGATCTGCATGGCTTTACCACGTTAAATACAATTACAACACTGTTGTTTTCCCTGTCTCTATCTAATGCTGTTATTGTCAAATATGAATTAACTAAAATTTTACATATATCCTTGCATTGTAGCTGGCCTTGAAATCATTCTGCTTTAAGACCTCTTCAAGCTCCCTAAGAAGGCTAAAGGTTAAGATGGGTAGGGATTGAACCTTCCTATGATTAAGATCAGTCTGTGTAACAATTGAGCAGACCAAGCAGGAAAAAAGGAATGTAGTTAAGTCTTAGAACAGGCATTTCATCCTAAAGACAAGCCACGTGTTAATGCAACGAAAGCATGATCTGCCCCTGAGTCTGAGTGCAGGCAGAGAAAGGCAACTCTTTGATACCATGTTCTTCCTTTCAGAAGTACTTCTCAGACCCCAGATGCAACACTGCCCCGAGACGGACTCTCAAAATGATTCAGCCTTCAGCTGCAGGCTGCCTGGTTGGCAGGCATAATGAGGTATGGTCACCTCTAAATACAGAGCAAGCTGCTTTGGAACTCCTCACAGAAAGCCATTTTTGAAAAATTATGTGATGCAACTTGAATATAATACATTTCAATATGTTTAATACTACCCAACACTAACTTCAGTAACTTCAGAATGATTCAAGGAAGTATTTCAGAACTTTGATATTAAGTATGTGAGTATCAAGGAGGTTGCTGTGAAATAGAACTTTTAATGTGAAGAAATGAGGCTTGATGCAGATTAACTTACATGAGAATGGGCAGAGTTAAATGTGTATTGGTCTTCTGAAATCAAATGTGCCTGTATTTTATGCAGGAGAAATCTTCAATCAAAAGGAAACTCTGGAATAGCAAGCTAACTTCAAAGGCGTGCAAAACTGAGACTGCTGGGGACCATGAGCAAGAAAATGAAAACACAGAAGATGTCATTCAAGCAGTAGATCTCATGACAAAAAGTATGTGGGGGCTCCTGAACTATTTCCCTGCACTTAAAATGCGATGTTCTTGTTGGAAGCATAACTCAAAGCATGCTTCCTTGGTCAGTTTAGTAGAGGTTTGGTGTTTTATGTCTTGCCTAGCAAGAATTAACTATACTGTATTTACTATAATATAAAATATAAGCCTAGTTAGCTACTATTAAGAATTAGTTTTCAACTACTGGCTACCATAAGCTCTGCGCATGCAGCAGTGTGAAGTCTTAAAAAGTTCAAAGCCCAATGAAACAAGAAGCTGCAAGCGACTAATGACTGTGTTAAAACAGGAATCTGCTTTGACCCAATGGGCCAATACTCAGTCATGTTCTCAGAGCTAGTTTTAAAATGCTGTCTGAAGCTTCATGGGATGTTACTTAGTCCTAGTGGACAGTGACTTAATATCAAGATTTGTTTTTGATAAAGTAGATGCCAAGTCTGACTCTTGCAAGTGTGACTGTCCATCTTGCAGTGTGTGCTGGCAAGCCTGATCCAACTTTTGCAGATTGAATGTGTGGTGTCCTGTAAACTCATCTCTCCAGTTGCTTTCTCAGAGACAGCTAAAAATCTACACTATACTGAGCTTATTCATGCAGTGTATGGAATATTTTTATCCAAGCTGGGTATCTTGAATCTGTTAGAAACTTGTCTTACCATAGACTAACTGTAGCTTCTCTCTTCAGAAAGTCCTTCATCCCAGTACTGGAAAGAAGTGGCTGAACAAAGGAGGAAGGCTCTGTATGAAGTACTTCAAGAAAATGAGAAGGTAGCAAGTGAAAGATGAGATTTCTTTACTATTCACTACAGGCATTTTTTAACCTCTTGGTTTTTTTGACCTTAGTTGCACAAAGAAATTGAAAAGAAAGATTGTGAAATTGCCTCTCTCAAGGAAGAAAATGAAGAGCTGCTGTCACTAGCTGAACACGTGCGCTACATGACCAGCGTGATTGAGGTACGTGAAGGAACTTTAAACTAACACAGTGGAGTGAATGAGAAGGAAGCTTTGTAAACCAAGCTTCTGTTTGTGCTGGCATGAGTCTTTGTAGTAAGTTCCTACAGATGTGCTATTTTCTTGTGGTTTTCTTCTAAGAAAAGACCTAAAGGCCCTTGTAGGGAATGTGTCTTTTCCAGATCAAATATCTAGAGCCAAAGCTTAATGGGAAGGAGACTGCAATGTCTAGGAATAGACTGTTGACTTCTGTGTTGTTAGACGTGTAGAAAGACAGCTAGGAACTGGAAAAATTTGAGGGCTTTAATTTTGAAGCATCTAGTGCTCATATGGCAGATGTGGCAAACAGCTATTGTAGATGAATTAAAAATGTAGTTCTAGATTTCAACTTTTTCTAGTTGAAAAATGTTTAATGAAATTCTGTTCTAGCCAAGTGAGGCTTCATACCAATGAATATAGAATAATAAAGAATTACTACTTTAAGCAGAGGGTTTTTAACATAATTTTGAAAACACAAATTACTCTGCCCTGTCCAGGAAGGTATAGGTTTGCACACCTTAAGCCAAGATATTACAGGTGCGCTCTCCTTGGGTAAAAGCTGAGATTGATACCCCTAGGGATCACTTTGAGGAAGCAATGCCTGTTTGTTTAGCACTTAAAGCTGCAAACTTCAAAGTTTAGTTTCCTAACTAGCAAATAGCTCTGGACTGCCTGGTTCTCCCTCCCCGCTAGTTCCCTGGGAACAAGTAGCCTTCTCCCTGGTTCAGTGAAAGGAGGAGTAAGTTTTCTGCAGCAACTACTGACCTGTAATCAATGGCTAGCTATGGAATCTGCAAATA
>JAUBOD010000003.1:94199-109431 GCA_032353885.1 Nothura maculosa
AAAACTCCCCCAATAGGTTTTCCAGCTCGGCTTCTATGGTACACATGTTCTGGTTTGGAGGAGAAAAAAATGAGGTCAGACAAAGCTTGAGTAAACCCCAACTGCCAGAGCCCTTGTTGTTGTTTAGCTAGGCCTGGTGCTAGTGGCAGCAGCCAAGTTGTGCCCGCTCACAGCAGCGCTGAACGTCCCTCATGCTCCTTGGGGCTGCCTGAGCCCTGCGTGGGCAGGGGGAGCCCCAAAGCCCTGGGGAGCAACCTGCTCCTCTGCCCGGCCCCTCTCCCCCTGGGGCAGGTGCCAGCAGGACCTCTTGGCCAGGGGGCATCTCAGAGTGCCTTTGTCTGGCTCTTTCCATAACAAAAAGCCTGTGGGTGCTAGAGTGACTCCAGCTCCTCCCTCGGGTCTAGGGGGAGTTGCCCCAGCCCGTGTCCTGGGCTGTTTGCAGTGGTATGAGGTCCCTCTTGATCAACATCCTAAGTGTTTAATAAGTCAGATGTCTATCAGGACGAGCGGAGCTGGCTAGGATCTAGCAGCTGTCTCTGTGTACGTGGCCCCAGGCAACCTGCCCTTCCGAAATCTGCATTGCAGGGAGGACACGTGGGGTTGGTACGTGGCTGAACTCCTGTTCTTGTAGTCCCTGGGATAACCCTGGCCTTGCAGAGGGTAAACACTTCCATTGCAGGGAACTCCTTGGGCCCACGCCACCCGCTTTTGTGAATGGCGAAGTATTTATCTGAAGAGGAAAATCAATAGCAGTCATTCTTCCCTGCCTTTTGTTCCTAATTCTCTTATCTGGATGGGATCAGTGGCAAAGTTTCTGTGGCCTTCAAGGGGGAGAAGAGCAAAGGGCGGGGGCCGTACCTCTGTGTACTCCTTGTAACTCCTGTTGATCTCCGTTAAGCTCTCCCGGGCTGCTTTGCTGGCAGGAGACATGGCAAAGGCTTGCTTCATTTTGCTGGCACCGTCACACAGGCGTCTTTGGATGCAGTAGGCTTCGTAAAGCTCATCCACCTAGTGGGAACAATGAGGGCATTTGGAAAAACTTCAGAAAAAAAACCCTAGCAAAATAAAACCATCCAGCAAATAATGAAATCATTTGCATTATATGAAAACCAAGCCAAAGAACCGGTCAACTGTTAGGCCCGAAAGAGGAGTGAGCAAATAAGCCTGTGATACTGTTACAGTCTGTGAAACAGAAACACAGCATAAAAATAACTTCTCCTGTAAAACGCTGCTTGCAGCAGCAAGAGAAGCTGTCTGCAACTCCCCTGCTTTTCCTCCGTACCTTTAGCCATTCTCCTCCATGACCATTTAACCCAGCTGTGGGCTACGTAGGATGGTAACAATATAGGGGGGATGCAGGAAGCTTGTACAATCCCACAGGTGGCAGAGCCCCCTCAAAGGCAACGTCCATGTGGCCAGCTGGGACGGTGACCATGGCCAGCTTAACATGAGCGCCAGCAACACTGTCTGTATCAGTGACCCCAAGCAGGGGATGGATGGGGACTGACGAGGAGGTGATGCTGGGAGCAGGTTCCATCTCTCTCTGCCCATCATCCATAAACTGGGAGTCCTTTAGCACGACTGAAGCACACAAAATTTAGCAAGTGCTCAGGAAGTCCTAGTCACATGCAGGTTAAACCTTCACTGAGGCCTAGCTTCAGCGTGCAATGGACTTAAAAGTTATCTCATGTTTTGATTTCCTTTTTCCTTCCAAGCCCTTCACTGAATGTATATATTTACTCCAGCTGAGTTGTTTGGGGCTCCACAGTCATATGGCTCCATTGGTATAAACATTGCTGCGTGCAGGAGATGAACAGGAACAGAAAGGAACAGAAGCCATCTTCTTATTTCTGCTGTTATTGCCCTATCTGCTAAGGTAGGACAAGGCTTATTCTTCTAGAATAACTCTCCCCCTTTGCTGTCATCACTTTGTGCTGGTGGCTCATTTTCAGAGAAATGCTTCTGGAAGCGTGGAAGCCTCGTCCCCACGGCTTCCATGCTGCCTTTCCAAACAAGACTAACATGGATTCCTAGCGGTTGGAGGCTCTGGTTCGAGGGCTCTTTAACCAAAACAAGCACAGCTCACCCAAGTAATGAAAGGAGAGGCAGCGTTTGCCATTTCAGTTACAAAAGCAGCTTCTCGGGGCGGTATCCACCACTGTGGGCTCTTGCACTGCCCCTTGTGTTCCCCACCATCCTCATGCTAAAGCCAGATGCTCTCGTTTTCTCTCGGTGTTGACTCCAGAGCCCACCATGGAGCAGCCCTGGTGCCGTGTCCTGCCCTGGCCCATAAGTGGGACAGGATGGCTGGGAGAGGCGGCCTCCTTCCCCCTCTGGGCATCCTCTTTCCCCCTCTGCTTCCTGCACAGCAGACAGGTCGGCAGCAGGTAGGCTCCCGTTCCGCACCCAACTGGGTCTCCTCTTTAATGCCGAACGAGCCATTTGAGACAAAAATGCTTCTGTGCCTGTGCAAGCCCGCGGGGTTTTATTGCAGCGCGGCTCCATTCTCTTTGTATCTGTTGCTGTGGGTTACCAAAAAATGAGCTAACGTACTCGGGAAGCTTGAGTAATACTGACCAGCATTACCTCTTGCCTTCGGTGCTTTTCATTCCTATTATAAACACCGAAATCATGAGCTCTGAGCAGGCTGGAGTGGGAAGGACTTGAATAGAAATGTTCTTTAAGCAGTAATTTTGCCATTCAGACTGCCAGCAAGGAAGAAGGTAGTTTGAGGGAGAAAATTTCAACCTTTTGCTTGACGAGTTTTTTTCCGGCTCCACAAGTAAGAGAACGCTGAAATTAAAGGGTTTGGATGGGTTGTCATAACTGGAGCGCGGTGCGCTGCACGAGCGCTTTTCCAATGGCTCTCGGGAGACATTTCAGCCATCAGAGTGAATTCATTCTTTTGTCAGGCTCGGAAAAGTAACTAATCACCAGCAGATATGTTTATAACTCGGAGAACACACGGCAGGGGTTCGGCCCAACGCTCCAGTGTGGTAGTGCAAGTCACAGGCACCTCTGCTGAATCATGCGGACTGATTCTCAACAGTGGGATCCAGTGGATGTGGGCCCCAGATCACACTGCAAAGCTGCTCGCAGTGAAATCCAGGGGTTCCTGCCATCCAGCTGTGATAGATGGTGGAGATACTTGTGGAATTAAATTATTTTCAGAGGTAACTCTCTATGTACCCATAGCTTGAAAGCCAACATGCTGTGAAACATCTTTTTCTAAGCAAGTGGCTGCCCCGATGAGTTCTAGGTGTCTAACAGCACATAGCAGAGTCTCGGGGCACGGAAAACTGCAGGACCCTGGAAGCTGCAGCCTGTTCTACAAGCCTGTCTTAGTGTCTGCCCACCAGGGAGGGCATCACCTTAAAAACAGTGAGTGTGGGAGAGGCTTAGCTGGAGCAGAGGGACAGAAGTAGGCTGAGGGTTTCCTTTCCTAAGAGCAGATGCAGAAGGAAGACAACAAGACTGTTCCTCACCTTGCTGATGTGGAACTCCAGCCGTCTCATGTATCTCTCAACCGCTTTGATTTGCTGGGGGAAACAGAGAGGTGGAGGGTGAGGTGTGTTTGAATAGACCAGGAGGACATCCCACCTCCCACATGAGCTGCTTTCCTGTCTTCAGGTTCCCCTGAGCCTCGATCCACTGTCCTGAATCCAGAGTCAGCTGTTTCATCCTACTACAATTAACCTGCTGGTGAAAATGGAGTTCACTGATGTCTATACCCAGTATGTTTTTTAAAAGATGTATGCTTTTTAACACCATTGGCATAGCTTTCTTCGATAGAAATTTCCTGCTCTGTTTCAACGCTGGGGGAAAAAAATGGAATCTGAGCATTTTTAGGTCAAAACACAGTATTTTCAGTAATATGAAAACCTGTATTAAAATTCATCAGGTTTTGGGTTTCAACATCCATTTTTTTTTCCTTAGTAAGCTGTTTCTGAATACAAAAACAAGTTTGGCATGCTGATGAAGAAAGCCAGACTTGTTCAGAAAATGTTTTTTTCAAAGCTTTCCCTTTGTTTTACCCCAGATTACCAGCGGGGAGGACGTATTTTTAAATTTTCAGCTCGTTCTTCCCCCAGACTGGCAGGGCCAGGGCTGAGGGGGGCTGGCACAGCCTAGAGCTACCCCAAGGGCAGCGGCTGGCAAAGCTGCCTCTTGCCAGATTCACTCCCTTACTGAATTTGCCCCTCTCCCGCTCTGTTCATGTCCAGATTAGAAAGCACTGACCAGCCCACATGCAGAGAGGGGGCATTTCTCCCTGAACCCCTCTGCAAATCTGCCTGGGGTCTAGTTTGGAGGTGGCAGCCCACCAGGAAAGCGGCTCCTTGAGCCTTTTGTGAGCAGCGGATGAGACTGGAGGTCTCTGCCTGCCCTGCTGCATGATTGTGGATCTGCTTCCTGCTTTGTGCCCTTGGCAGTGCCAGTTTAACCTGGTAAAACACTGTGGAAAATACTATCTAGTCATCAGGTCAGCTTCTCTCTGAACGGTGTTGCTCTGCTTAGCAGACCAGGTTGAGAGGGGCTTTCTACACCAATTAGATGCACCCTGCAGATATGAACATTTCCTTTGAAAAACAATGTCAAAGAGTAACTTACCTTATCCAGATCATACAGGACTCCCTGCAACAAAGAACAGATGAAAGTGGAATTAGTTTTCCAACACAGCAGCACTAGAGCATTGTGAAGAAGTCAATTTTAAGTGAATGGAAATCTAAAGCAGCCTCAGAGCGGAGCACTTGCAGCTAGGAGGAAAGAGCTGCATCCATGTGAACTCCCTCCACCCCTCTCCCACCCATGGCTGCTCCAGTACCCATGGAAAGTTACTGTATAGTTAAGAGCATAACACGTACCAGGCGCGAGTTTCTTTTCATGTCCTTTAGCTGAGCAGTCAACTTATCCAGCTCTGCCTGGTGAACCTCCAGGTACTCGCTGTGAACACAAACCAGAGAGGAACTTGGGCACTCCAAGGCAACAACCAAGCTGCTTGCTGACCACGGGGAAAGAAAATCTGGGCAACAAGTGGCTGGGTGCCCTTTCCAAAACAAACGATTGAGGCTGATCTGTCCCTAAAGCAGCTCCTTGCTGCCCTTGGGGCAATAAATAGGAGCTGCTTCTTTAGCTGGGTGTGACAGCTCAGTGTTTTCTTTGCACTAAACAACTGGTTTCAAGCAAGCTAATCCACTCACTAGTTTATGGGCTGGTGCTGTCTAAGTGCTGTTCTTGTATTAGCCAGTAAAAGCCCTGATAACTTCTGGGATGTTATCTCATGTGTGGCAAATATGAGCCTCTCAAATGAGTAAGGGAAATTCAGAAAACAAACAAAAAATCTAATGCTGAAATCCCAGCTATTGGGAGCTTTGCCATCAGTTTGAGCACAATCGGAACAAACTTCCCAAATATCTGTACAAGTATTTCAGATAGTGAATTTTACAGTCCAGGCTCTTAGATGTGTATATTCCTCTCCCGCGATTAGAGATCCCTACTTTTACTTTAGGCTCTAAAATGTCAAAGAAAGCTGGAATCAAGCAGTGTGCCAAAGGCTCTTACTCCAGGCCACTCTTTAAAGCTCTGTAGACTTCCTCCATCCTCTTAGGCTGGGGCTCTTTAGGCGTGGTGCTGTTCTTATGGCCCAAATTATGCATTTTCTTCACCTTTGCTTGGGGCTTCTTGAGTGCAGAGGAATTTTCAATAAAAGAGTTGCACCTGCAAAATGAACATTAAAGAGGAGAAAACCCTATAAATCAGAGCAATTTCAAAGGAGCGCCGCTTCAGGAAATCTTCCTGATGTTATCCCTGCTGGCAGAAAGGGATCTGCTTATGTGCCTGCCTGCCCAAGGCCTGTGTTTGTTTACAGGCCAAGAGGTCTGAGCAATCTGGGAGGCAACGGGATCGGCTTTTGATGTGCCAGTCACCTCGACAAGATGCAAGTGCTGGTCTGGAAGTGCTGCTGTAAGTCTGAGACTCATCAGACATCTCTGATACCGCGTCTGTCCTGCCTTGCGTCGCCAGCCACGGCAGTAAAAGGGCTGAGCTACAGCCAGGCACTAAAAGCAGAGGGATCCTGGCTAATCCAGAGTGTAAAGGTGGGGGATGCTTTAAGAAAGACTGTGGCTTGGCTGACTATGCTGGTCTTGGGCACCTGGGTAGCTCTGCATGGCAAGCATGAGCAGCCCTGCTGTATTTAGGGGACGCTCTGGTTGCTCTCCTGTGAGCAGAGCAGCTCACAGCCATCGTTGAAGGTGGGGAGCATCTCACCCAAAGTCTCCCATCCTGCTCGGCCAAAGGAAGGGGTGACCAAAGGCTCTGCCGCCAACTTCTGCTCTGCTGCCAGCGGGGCCGTCAGGCCGCCTTGCTCCCGAAGCGGGATGGCTCCGGATTCGTGACAGGGTGGCAAGGAGCAAGCTGTATTTAGGTAGCACTGGTCACAAATTGGGTTGTGTGTTGGGCTTCTGCATGGTTTGTGGGCTGGGAAGGTTTCAGAAAATGAACTGAAATTTTGTCACGAGTTCAAGGAACAGGAGAGAGCCCTGCACTAAGGGGTGGAGGAGAAGGCAAATAGGCTTTTGGTAGTAAAGACACTATGTCACAGCTTGCTTATGCAAACAACAGAGGGATTTTTAGCCTACAGCATGGTTTTTCTGCAAGTCACAAAGAAGATGCTCCTCTTTCCCTTGTTTTCCACCCCCACCCTCTGAAGTGCAGGCTCCTTTAGCAGCCTGACCAGGAACTGCCCTCAAAGCACAGCAGAGTACTTGCCTGGAGCGTCTTTCTTGAAGACCGCTGAAGCCAGCGAAGGACTGGCTCCTAATAATCCCATTAGGACCTCCTGGGGAGAATGAATGTGATCCTATTGACATGATTTCCGGCAGCCTGGAAGATATTCCTGGAAAACAAAAGGCAGGAGGTCAGCGGATGGAGAGCAGGAGACAGGCTTTATGGTGGGGCCTGCCCACTATTCACCAGGGCTGCTGCAGGGAGCTGCCTCCCACCAGGTGCAGGGAGCCCTGGCCTTCATGAATAGGACTCTCCATTCAGCTTCGTTTACTTAGCTGGGTTGCTCCAGCTTTCTAACAAATAGCAAGAGCATCTGCAAAGGGGTCTCCCTTTCATGGAAACAAAAAGTGGAGATGGTTGGAGCTTTGTCAGACAATTTGTTTGTATTACTGGGTTGTCCTGCTTCAAAGATAAAATGGTCCCATTTTCACTTCTGACTTAGTCCCAGCTCAAAGTACTGGAGCCATGGGACTAAAACCAGATGCTTTGGTGTGCGAAGCTGTCCATGAGGGCCTGGCCCGCATCTCCCCCAGGCTGGTTGCCCCATGTGCTGTGTCAGTGGCCAGGGTGTGCTGGAGATGACCACAAGGCTAGGGGAGAGCAGCTCTGAAGGGAAGCTCATCATCGATGTGAGGTGTTATGTGAAAATTGTAATGAGGGATTGCTGGGTGTGAAAGAAGCCCTATGTCTCCCTCTGATCCTTCCTTGCGCTCCTGGCAGACCTGCTGCACAGAGGGAAGGTGGAGTGGATGTGCATGTGCGTGCTGTGGCACCCCAGGGATGCTCTCCCCGATGGCAAGAAGCAGGTAAACAAGTCCTGGGCACCACATCTCTGCCTTCTGTGCACCCAGCAGAGCCCCCAGCACCCCTGTGAGGAAGCCCTTGGTGCATCCGCGCTTTCTCTGTGCCCAACTGAGTGTTCATGGGACAACCCTGCTGTCCACGGAGCAGAACAGCCCCCCAAGTGGAGGCCTCTGCTGTGTTGGTTTTGTGCTGCACTTGGGAGTTGCTGCAGGGAGAGGAGCGAGCAGTTGGGCGTGGAGATTAGCAGGCCATTGAGCTAGTGTTTGTAAAACCACAGCCTAAGGACTGTGCTGGGGAGAGCAAGCTTAAGCCTTCCTCTCATCCTTGTAGATAAGGAATGACCACAAGTGTCCTCAAAAGAACAATATAAATGTGTCTTCACAGGCCTTGACAACCTCTATTAAGAATAAGCACTAGTGCTACATGGTGCCTCCATTATAGGGAAGCACTGGGAAAAGCAAGTATGAGTGCACAGCCCGGGTATGCTTGATTTGTAAAACTCAGCTGGGCACATGTGCTTGGAGGTGGCATAGGCATGAGGGCAAACTGCTGCTCCTCTTCGGAGGGGAGCTGTTGCTCAAGACAAGATGCTTTGTCAGAAATATGTATTTTTTTAATAAGAGGTCTGCCCACACTATTTCTTCTAGCACCCAAATTGTCAATGCTATTAGCAATATGAAGCTTTCCCTATTACGTAATCAAAAGAACATTGATCTTTATGTTTGAAAAATGGGAAATGGCTAAGTCCCGATGCGGCTAGACAACCCCCACGGATACGATCTGGGCTGTGTGACATCTGGCTTTGTAATTGCTCTGCTGAAACTACTGGGTAGCTGTTATCTATTCAGGCAGTTTTGAAAAGCTCTGCTCGAGTGAACCTCGTGCCCCTTTTATCTGAAGGTTGGGAGCCACCTACCTTTCTCTTAAAATAGACTAAGCTACTTCTTGCAGTGCCTAATGAGTCCCATGAACGCCCAGGATAGAGCTGCACATTACTGAGCTCATTACAGCTCATTAAGGAGGCCTTAGCTGGGTGCCAGGCCTACATGTGAGCGGGAACATTGAGGATGCTCTTGTGAAGGGCTCTTACACTCGCAGTGCTCCATGCCAGGTCCTTCAGGCTTCCCTCGTGCTCCAAGAGCTGTGTTTGTACCGGCAAAATAAACGTTACCAGGGAACATTCCCAGGCACTGGACTCAACTGTAAAGCTGTGAACATGTTCTCCGTCCTTGCACAGCCTGTGCCAACTAAAACTTTCTCCAATAATTCCCAGGCGTGGTTGGGGGATTAGCTTGGGCCAAAGGCTATTCCAATAAGCGCTTTGGATGTGGCCAGGCCCTCTTCAGAGGATGAGGGAGTTGCACTGTGGAAGGCCCTTCCAGGCTGGCTGGCCCCAGGCCCAGGGAACAGATTCAGGCACTGCTGATTTACTGGTACAGAAGTAGCCGCAGACTGCAGCTCCATGGCCCGTCCTGCAGATAGGAACCCAGCCACCCGGCTCCTGCTCTTGTCCTGCTCCTGGTCGGCGCCTTCTGCCTCCTCCTCCTCTCTCCTGGCACTGGTGCTGTCCCTCCTGAGCTATCGCAAGAAGCTCGTCCACAGGAGCTGTAAACACACCTGGGATAAACTTTGCATCCGGAGGGACTCCCTTAACTGGCTCTGTGCCGGAGCCAGCCCAGGTGCAGGTGCAGGCTGGAAACCTATGGCAGGGAGGAGAAGAGGATGGGGAGAGGACGCTGAAGCAGAGGGGCCGGTACCCAAGAGCACCGGAGATCTGCACGTCAAGGCGCTCCTGTTTGATTTACCCTGGGATAAACACACTCCAGGCGCAGCTGGGCGCACTTGAGCCCTGTGTCCGTGCACGCCCAGAGGAGGTGGCCTCGCGTTCACCTCGGGCTGCCCAAGGCCGCTCCCTCAGCGGGGGGAGCCGCACGCCCAGGCCGAGCTCGCGGCGCCCAGGCCGAGCTCACGGCTCTGCACCAGGCGACGCCAACACCCCTCCGACAGTTCAAACCCAAATGGGAAACTGCTCCCCAGAGACCACGTGGAAACCGCCTGATCCCTGTCCCCTCGGGTTTTGCACACCCGCTTCTCTCTGGTTTTACGAGCAACTTTAAAATAGTAGCGTTGCGTGCTGCACGCTCCAATGTGCATGCAAGGATTTGCATTAGAAGTAGGGTCTAGAAAGCAGAAAATGCTTTGTGAGTGGTCAGCGTTGGCCTCTGGTGACAGGGCGATCAGTGCACCCCAGAGAGCTGCCAGTGACACACGAAGGTAGAAGCTAAAACAGCCCTGCCAGTTGCAGGAGGTTTCACTGCACAAATATCAGCCCTTTCTCAGAAAATAAGTGGAATAACAACAAATTGAAGCCGCTGCTAGGCATGATGACTCTGCCTGTAGTAACACAGTTACTTCGGATTCTAAATGCTTGTCAAAATGCTAACATCATCCACAAGGTGGATGTCTTCTGTATTAAAGTGAATGGAACGTGAGAGAGAACATTGCATATTCGTGACTGCTTGCGAGTGCCTGTATATGCTCTGGAGGTGCTGAAGCTTTTTTTTTTTTCCTTTGGAGAAACTTAAAAATTTAGGAATTCTGAAAAAGATATTTACTAGTTTAAAATTGTTTGCTTGCTCTCAAATGCTCAGGTGGTTTTACATTGCTTTAGCAGTTAACACTTTCCTCACAACGCCAAAAGGAAGTGCGGAAGGAGCACAACTGAAATACAGACTGAAGACCTGCCTAGGGCTCCTTTGCCTCTGCTTTGCTATGAAATGGTCAGCACTAAGAGTCCAGATAGGCTTGAGCTTTATATAGTTTTTCTGATTAATATATGTGTTCATTTTCTGCCCTGGAGAAAGCGGTGACAGAAGGAACAGCTGAGTGTCAGGAATGACAGGAGCACACAGCTCTGCTCCATTGCTCTTCAGTTGCTCACGTTAGAGCCTGACCCCACTGCATGAACGCAGCCTATACTTAAGCCTCAAGCTTGTGTTGTTGCTGTCTCAAGTATATCCAAGAGGCCTCGTGAAGCTGCCCTGAGTGTTTCCAGCAGCAGCCACATAGCCGAGGCTCCTGCAGGCACCGTGTCACCATGTTATTTATGGCACCTACATCAAGTGAGTATGCCTTGGATGATGAGTATTTGTCACGTGGTTGTAAAATACTTTGCAAAGGGAAGCATATATTCCCTGCCTATTAAATCATTCGTAGGCCTCTGTGCTTTTGGCTATTTGACTACATAAATCCATCTCTAAGTTCAGTTGTATGCTAATTTTACGCATACAACATCGATAGTAGCTAGTATAATTTCTGTAGACTCAGCCCACAAGCATTCACTCAGCTCTCTCATTTGCTTGACTGGCATCCCTGCAGATAAACACTGACTAGAAGATGATACTGAGGGGACTTGGGCGGCACTCTGATGTGGTGACCAGGTTTCAGCGTTTGCATTTAGTAATTACAGGATATAATGGCACTGTCTTCTAGCAACGATACGCATTTTGCTATCAGCATGCAGCACATTGTGCCACGCTAAAATGGTATTAAATGCTTTGGATACAGCAGAGTTCTACCTCAGCAGCGCATCCAGCTAATGCGCTTACATTTTTAAACCTGCGTAGCTGAAGCATCCCTGATACTTGGTTAAGAAACCCATTGGTCTGCTAACTACTATTATAAATATGCACAGTGCACGAGGATAATTAATATAATTAGTATTGCTTATGCTAATTGCATGGCAGCTGAATGATTAGCCCATCAGCACAGCCTAGGGATGAGGTGAAATGGTATCAGGGCTCTTCCTCTGCCCCTTCACTGGCAGCTTATAGTAGGGAATGGCAGATAAATGACAGTGCCTCGGGCCCTGGGGAAATAAAGGGCCCATCTCTTCCCATCTCCTCTTTCATTATGGAAACTGAGCAGAGCAGCTGAGTCCCAGCTAATTAGAGGGAAAAGGGATTCGAGAATATATCACTTCCACGGGGCTGCTCTCTTTTAATCACCCTTGGAATGGACTTCCATCTCCCACAATGTCATAATATTTGCTAACCAGCACAGAATTCAATCCAAGCGAACAGAAGGGAAATGTGGTCAGAAACAGGTTTGCTAAATCCAGCTTAATTTTTGTTTGATCCCTTTTTTGTTTGCTGTTTGCATGTGAGCAAAGGAGACCCTATATTGCCTGTAAGCCCATGGTTGACGTCAGGGAGCCGCCTGCTACTGAGGGCACACGAAGGAGAGGCTTCAAGGCCCCTTTCAGGGCAGTGCCTAATGCCTGGATAAAGCGAAACGTGGGGAAAGGGCTTGAAGAGTAGAGCGATCCTGCACAATCCTTTGTTCCCATCTCTTGTTTCGTGCATGACGTGGCCCCATGCAGTCTTTTAAGTGAGATGTTCCCCGTGCTGATCTGTGGTCTGCATGCTGTCCATAAGACCTGGTGGTAACTGATATGATAAGCTAAACTGCTGCCTACAGAAGTCAGCTGGTTCTATTTTGCATATGAAGAGCTTTTCTTAACTAAAAAGCTGTCAAAAGGAGGAGTCTAACAGATTGACACCTCACTGAATAATGAAGATGAGAATGGGCTCATCTCATTTATATCAGGGTTTATGTTCTGCTTAGTGGATGAGTTGGGCTTTTTCACTATGGTAAAATCTTTCTGTTGCAATAAAATTCTGCACAGTAGCATGACTTTTCGAAATAATATATTGGATAAGGGAAAAAACAGATTGTTTTCTGGAAGTCATATCTACCTTGTGGGTAGCTGGGTGCTGTTCTTTCTGCATTGCACTAATGTATCCAATGACCTCAATTCAGTTTATTCAGCATGCATCCAGCTGTGCGTTTACTGCATTTGTCATCTAAAGTCTAGTAATGTTTAATATTAATTTTCCAACTTCTTCCTTCTGGCTTATCACTAAATTCCTAGGGGGTACAGATGTAAGCATCTTAGATGATCATCTGGACATTATTGCAGGGTTTTTAAATATTTATTTGACGATAATAAATAGGTAAGAGTAGCTGGAAGCATTGTATCTTTTTCAGAAATTTTAACATTTTTAGGACACAATGCCTTATGCATTAGTGCATAGGTCTCTAATTCCTGGTTCTGGAAGGAAGGTTCTGTAGGACAGGCTCTCCTGGAAGTGTCTTCTTTTGATCATTGGATTACATGAATTACAACTTTCAAGGCACATTTTAGGCTCCTAATGATTGGGTTGCTACTTCCTTGTGCAGGGTACCATTTTCCAGAGCTATACAGGCATGTGAGCTCCATCTGAGGAACTATTCTTGGTTGCCAGAACAAGATCATTTGCATTTCTTCCACCAAAGTCCACGGCTACGAGATATTCCTAAATAGCAACATATGGCTATACTGACAAGCACGCTTCCCGAGCCTATATCAGCCAGGGAAAGGCCAGCAGATCAAACGTTAATTTTAGTGTTCAGAAAAATAGTTACATGAGCTCCTATTGCATGGAGAAGGACGCACAGCTGAGAGGGCTCCTTCCCCTTCCAATGGGAGACGTGGGGAGCAGCTGCATTGCGGCTGGGTGGACATCAAAGCAGCTAATGGCCACTGCCCAGGACAAGGAGGGAAGCTTCTCTGCCATCCCTTGTACCAGCAGGAAGCTGGGTTTGAACTACAGCAGCTCACACTGTCCTTGCTGGCAGCCCCAACCTCTACAGGGGTGGATGGATGGGTGGATGGATGGACTGATGGATGGATGGAAGGACGGATGGCTGCTTGCCCTTGAAAACTCTGAAGCTTCTCACTGTGTACACTAGTAATGGTCAGCGTGATCTAGCTGAAGGCTGGTGTGTCCTAGTCAGCTTTGCCTGGGTTAATGATGTTTGCAAGATTACTTTGTGTGTTGTATTTTGATACTTTCCATTTGGGCGGATTCCATTTTTCTCAATACACATAAAAAAACCCTGCATGTGCAACTCGCACTGCACCTCTCCCAGCTCTGCTCAGATCCTTAGCTGAGGGTTTCACTTTGTCATGCAGAAAACCCTGAGAGCAATCACAAGGCACTATGACATATTTCTAACAAATGAGAGTGTTAGTTTGGGGTATTTCAGAACCAAACTTTAGCTTTTGTTTCAAAGACTTGAAACTAATTGAAGGACTTGTACTGTATGTGTTTTCACAAGCACATTTTTAATGTTGTGTGTAAGGACATTTCAACCCAAATGCTGCAGCATTGGCTAGCTCAGCAGCAGATACTCTGAGTAGAAACACAAGTTGTCTGCCATCTGGAAGAGCTTGTGCTGTTTGTTCTGCTCCTCCTACCCACGCTGGATGAAGTACACAAGCCAAAAAGCACTAATAGTAATGAGAAGGCGGGTAGCAATCCACGTCGATAGCAAAACGCTAAATGACTCTATGAATGTAAATGCCTAGGACCTCATATGCACTCCCACAGCCCTCTAGCTTGGTAGCTCCAGTATGCACCAGTATCTTCTACATCACCAAGGGGCCACATTCAATGTGGAGACTTAATAGATTTCTATTTTTACTGTAAAACATGCTGCTGGTTCTGGCTCCCATTGCCTCGCCAAGACACAAGTAGGACTGGCGGCCGCTCATGCAGAAGCAGCGCTCGTGCTGGGATGCTCCTTCACTAGCTTCCTTCCTGCCCCCGGGCAGCTCCTCTTCAGCACCGGGCTCTATGCACACCCCACACCAACAGCCCTTCCCTTCCCTTCCCTTCGGGGAAGGACCTACAACGATGCGGCTGGTTTGAGCTGCAAACATAAGGAGAGAGAAATGCAAACGAGTTGTTTTGCTGCAGCAAGCCCAAGGAAAACAAATCTGAGGCTAAATGGCTCCCACACATGACAGATGGGTTCAGAGGAGCTGACCTCATTTCGAAGTTTCAGCGTTCGTTTCAAGGGGCAGCTGGAGTGGTTGTGAGCATGAAATAGGCTTGGTGTTGTTAACGCCGTCCTCCCGCAGCACTATAAATATAGGGCCATTGTATTCAATAGGAGCAGCAAAATGTGCTCTGTAGCAGTGCGTACGGGTGTAACCGAGAGGGCAGAATTGGGCCACCTAATTAGATGTGATGTTTACCCATTTACAACAAGCATTGGTATGCAGATTTATCTTGATTAGAGGTCAACGCCAGCTCTACGCAGCACTGATTATTCTTTATGTCAGTTAAAGAATTAATTGCAAGCAAAATCACGCTGCCGTTCAAGCAAGTAATATAAAGAAAGGGCATGGCTGAAAATCAGACGAAAACGACGGTCTTGCGCTGTAAATCCACCTTTTTCTTTGGATCTGTGACAGTGGTTCAGCCCCTGTGGCCTGTGCACGCAATGAATTATGCTGTCATTTCAGCAGCGCTGAGCTGCAGGGAATATAGATTTTGTGCTAAGGCGCTCCACGTATTAGGAGATAAACCGAAAGGAGCTGTCTTGCGTGAAATAATACACGGAGCAGGATGGAAGGTGGACCACGGGAGCTAGGAGCAGCTAAGCACTCTCCAGATGCCCAGCTAGGCTAGGGATTTCCTAAAGTCCCGTATCCTGTGGTGTGTTCCCTGTGGCAGGTGCCAACAGCAGCTGTGGTGTGGGACGGGCGGCCGTGCCGGACGCTCCGTGGTCGCGCCGGGCTCACGCAGCCCCA
>JAUBOD010000003.1:125855-136897 GCA_032353885.1 Nothura maculosa
CTCTGTGTGCCCATGGACCAAACTCCCAGGGAAGCTGCTGGGAGAAGCAGGTAAATGAAGCACTGAGCTCACGCTCAGAAATAACCAAGCGGGCTCTCTATGCCAGCACCGTCACTGTCCTGCTGGCTAAGCAGGTCTCTCCATGTTGCTGCAGAAATATGCTGCACACCTGAGCTCAGGGGCTACGCATCCCTTACTGGGATCTTTCTATCTGGTTCAAGTAAATGGTGTTGCCTTGGTGATGGAGTGTGGGGATTTTCCTTTCCTCACACTGCAGTGAGTGCTGTGTGTGCTCCCTTTCCCTGGGAGGGAAGGTGGGGCTTGTGGGGAACTGCCAAGACCTTCAGAGCATTTATCCTTAATCTCAGAGCAGGCTCACCCATGCCTCATACACTGTGTGGATGTTGGTCATTCATCACTGAAGAATTCTGAGGTATTTGGCACTCAATATCTTGGCAAACAGACATGTAAAACACTGTGTGGGTGAAAATAGAGGAGGGAGGATGTCTCTGTGTATCTATAAACATATTAACACATTTTTATGAAAACATAAAAACCTATGTTTTTCTTATAGAAGCACAGAGACAACAGCACATCCCCCTGGAATACAATGCTGATACATACACACATAGGCATAATTTGCCTGAAGTTACATTGGTTTGATAGACTGAGCAGAGTGGATAAGCATTAGTCATCCTCAGCAGAGTGTGGCT
Organism: Nothura maculosa; assembly: GCA_032353885.1. Classification (NCBI taxonomy): domain Eukaryota; kingdom Metazoa; phylum Chordata; class Aves; order Tinamiformes; family Tinamidae; genus Nothura; species Nothura maculosa. The sequence goes on from JAUBOD010000003.1 coordinate 126,569, forward strand.
GGCTGTAGGGGGTGAATGACTGGTTGGATGTGGCATGGAAAAAAAGCCTGATCTGATGGTCATGGGCAAGCTGTGACACCGACCTGCCTGTGTGACTGCAGACAAGTCCCTGAGCTGTATTTCCAAGGAAAGCAGAGCATCTTGGTTTGTCTTGAGTGACAAAAAGATGGATTAACTTGCACTGCTGCTGCATGAAGAGCATGTTTCTTCTTTCAGACTTTTTCTTTGCTTCTCTCTCATCAGCAGGTATGTTCTGATACAACAGGCTGAGCATGTAACCATGAACAGTAGCTACATTTCATTTCATCTAAATGTCAAAGCTTATCCCAAGCCCCAGAGCTAAAACGCTTTTCTTTCTGAAAAAGGACAGTTCACAAGCATATTAAGTCATCTTGCACATTTTTCAGATGCACCTTTAAAGTCTGATGTAATTCCAGTTCTGCTGGGAGCCTAGATGGGCAGCAATGCTGGGAGTGCCCTAGCAGCACGTGGGCTGGCAAGGAGAGGAGCTCCGGGGCTCTGACACCTCGCTGTGCCCTAGGCAAGGGCTCTTGTCTACTGAGTTGGGCATGCACTTAACTCTACATTATGGAAAAGACAAGTTTGCTTTTTCTCCCATCATTTGGAAACATTGACTGTTTTTTATGCTGGCTGTATAGGAATAATTGAAAAGTAGGTCAGTTACCATAGGTACAGCCAGAAGGCAGAGACAGGAGGTGGGAAATCCAGGTGTGAGGAGAGGTCAATGCGGAGCAGCTGTTTGAAAGGGCCTGTCATCACTGTTATAAATCACAGTCTAATTTCTAAATCTCCTTTGTGTTCTCAGTCTAGATATGCCAGTCGGTGCTGACTGGGCCCATGTGCCTGCAGTGCAGAGCTGAGGGCTGGCAGCCTCCATGTGCAGACACATGTGAGCTGGTCTCTGTGGACCTGCCATGTCAAAGCCCTGGTGCTGGGCTGTGCTGGAGCTGTGGGGTCGCCTCCTATCCTATGTGAGCACTCGGATCTCTTCTTGGTGCACACCAGAGCCTGCCAAAAGAGCCGACTGAGGCCCTGAGCTCTCCAGCAAGCTCTCAGCCCGCGACCAGGGGTTGCACATGGACTCAGGAGCCACAGAAGTGTTCCCAGGTCCCTCAGCTCACACAGGCTTTAGGAAAAACCTGTGTCTGTTTGGTTATGAGATAAGGGGAAGCTTTCTGCTGCTGTAAGTGACTTGCTTTTAATGAAATACTATGTCAAATTCTCAGGCATTTACAGCCACTAAAAATTAAAAGGTTTTTTTTTCCCCAAAATAGATACGCTGGCTGTATGTAAGACTTATGTCACTCTTTTCTTCAATTAGTATAGTCATGAAGGCCATGGAAGAAATGAAACCTGTCACCAGCTGTACTTTCAAGAGGCTAAAATAGTTCCTTCTCTAAACTCTTGCACAATGCAGCTGTGGTCTATTAAACAATAACCTTGTTTTGGGAAGAAGTAGTTGTGCTTCACTGAACCTCAGTGTAGTCATTTGCAAAGTCTCCCCAAGCCTTTCGAGGCAGATAGACAGCAGAATGTCAGGGCAAGGCTGTTGCTAGAAAACAAGCAAATCAACTAAGAGACCTTCTTGCAGGAAGTACAGCTTCAAGCCTTGACCAGCTACTGCAAGAGTCAGCCTGAGTTTGTGTGAAGATATTATTTTCTGAATATAGTGTCATCCTGCTCTGTGGCCTGGGATTTTAATGTACAGCCAGAGAAATCAATGCTTTGGACTATTGGTAGATGAAAATGGTAGAATTATAAATAATGCTGCAAAGAACATGGAAGTACTCTGAAAATATTTTTGTTTGCATATAGTAAAATATCAGAGCTTTATTATTGTCTGAATTTCTGTATCTTTCTCAAAGAAAGATTTTACAATGTAGCTTTGTAGTCAAGGAGCTCTTTGATTTTTTTTTTTCAAAAAAACATACAGCATCATGGGGTTTCCAGAGAAGTATGAGTTAATATTCTGTCACTAGCAGTGTGACAGCTTGACAGTGATATTGCTTAGTAATGACAGAGCTGATGTAAGAGTCATATAATCAAAACTGAAGGACATGGGATATAATCAGTGGCACTTCCATAGAAAGGTTCACAGCAAATAATTGTGGTGATCCTATGCTCGAGTTTATGTGAGAAATGTAGCATAGCACTGCATGGGGTCTTGACTATGAAATTTGAGTAAGATCAATTTGAGATGCACAGAGAGATGCAAAGCAAGTTGCACAGAGCTAATCTAGCTGGGGAACCAGCAGGGGTGACAGTTTCTAGTGCAGACCTGTGCAGATTGGGTCTGTCCCCATGGGATTTAACACTGTTTTGAATGACTTTAACCAACACTTAAAATTGTCACTGACTGATTTTACATATGCCACAATATTGGGCTAAGTGAAAAATAACAGAGAGAAGAGACAACATGGAGAGTGAGCTGAGCTTATTCATTTATTTTTAGTATGGGCATGTCTGGGAGTAGAGATACTGGCCATAACTTTTTGCATTGAGATTCTTTGGCATCAAAAGACTTGATGAGTGTAGAGGAGAACCTCATGAAGGCGACCTTTGCATGGTGCTGGGACTCAAAAGGACTTGGTCAGTCCTTGTATTTATTAACTATTCCTTGAATACGTGTATTAAGTATGAGTGAAGAGATGGTGTTAGTTTTGGGTGAGTTCTTGGGGTAATAGTTTTGGAGCAGTGTGCTCCATGCTGATGTTCACATCTCCAAGGACATGGTCTCAAGCAGAACCATGAAAATGCATGAAAGATTAAAGAACTTTCCTCTGCAGAAAGAGCCAGTGTAACCAGTCTCTTTGCCAAAGGCTAAGACTGGTCCAAATACAGTCTACTGATAGCTTTTTGAGAAGTATCTAGATAGTAGTAGTAAGGTCCCTGCTCTGCTGCACAAGAGTAGCAAACTCAAAAAAACTGGACAAATTCTACATTAGAAGACATAGCTATCTCTTACAGTGATAGCAGCCAACACTGAAACAACTGGGGAAGAGTCATGGCAGGTTTACCATTACTGCATTCCAAATCAAGACTGCATATGAAAAACGTCCCCACCCTAGGACCTGTTGCCTGTGTGAAACCGAGAGTCAGAGCTCAGCACAAGGGGCTGCATCTGGGCTGCAAATCTAGGGCTCAGTTTGGGCTGGTCTGCCCATTTCTTCCCATCTGAGTGGGTGTCCCATGACCTTCTCCCTTCCCATGTGGATCCCACTCAGCCTGGGGAAGTGGCCTGGGTTTCCCAGGTAAGCAGAGGTACAGAGGTAATAATCAAAAATGTAAAGTTTCCTGGCTAACTCTTTGATGGGAAAGGAGACAAGGCTGAAAGAGGAGGACCTGTTTATGTGGGCCTTTCACCCAGCAGGTCTACAGAGCAGGCTCTTGGGCTGAGCACAGCTGGGGTAATTTGGTCCCTCTTGAACACAGATCAAGAGGTTATCGTCTTTCTCATAGGACCATAGCATGATGCAGGTTGGAAGGGACCTCCAGAGGCCATCTAGTCCAAACTCCAGCTCCAGGCAGGGTCACAGAAAGGTCTTTAATTCTTTTCCTACCTTTGAGAGGCCATCTGACTGTAACTGTTGCTAGACTGGCGCTACCAGAAGCAACTTTGCTGAAAGGTGATAAAGGTTTTAGAAGAGCCCTATCTTTGCCTTTAGACAATGTGATAAACATGTTCAGGTTATTTGTCATGTATATCTCCTCCCCCCCCACACACCTTTTTAGTTGAGAACATAGGCTACAGAGCAATGAAGCCTGAAGTGCACCAGCTCTTCAAAGCACTTGAAAATGTCTATATTGAATTGGAGCAAGGGTTTGGCTGGCTGTAGGAAGCAGCCTCCACTTGTGAGGGCTAATTGTGAGGAAGGCAGCAAGGTGTTTTTAATATAAGTTCATTTGCCCAGTGGCATCAGATCTTCCCTTGAGTATTACGATCAGTGTCTGAGTGCAAGTATTTTGCCCTCTGCTTCCTGCAAATCCTTTGCCTTTCTGAGTTGGAACTATGTCCCAGAGTGGAGATATTTGTGAGAAATGTATCTGAATGCAGGCACACATCACTGCTTTCTTTTCTGTGCCGATGTCTTCCCCGAGGCTCAGATAACTTGGTTTGGCACTATTCACTGCTAAGTTTTCCATACCAACCAGAGCTCAGCTTTGTTTAAAGGGGGTTTGCTGAAGCTGTGCTGAAAGTGAGTTTAAAGGTTCACAGTCTTTGGAGCCGATCCAGGCAGCTCTTTGTGCCTTCGGCTCCCTTGGAAACTATTAAGGGCTGGGAGAAGATTTGCATGAGCAGGTTCTCCCGCCAGCCTCCATTTGCACACAAAGGGGAGCAGGGAGCAAGGGCAGGGAATGAGCCACTGCAGCGGATCCATCGCCCTCCTCCAGCCAACTTTATCTGTGCCTCTTCCCTGTCGCTTTAGTAGCACTTGGTACATGCAAAAATGGTGACACAGGATGCAAGGCAGTAAAGAATCAACTTCAGGCTGAAGCCATTATAGGGATAAGGAATTACAGCACTGACTCTGTGCCCCTGGGTTGTGACAGTCGGAGAGGAGGAGGGTAATTTTGCTCAGAAAAGTGAGGCAGTAAGTCACCCTTACCCCTCTGTAGCCCCAACTGCTTCAGCAGCAGCTGCACCCGTAGCACCGAATGCCAAACACACAGCTTTGCACAGCGCATTCCCTGTAGGAAATATACTTGGTGTCTCCCTGCTGCAATTTTCTTCCTCAGCAAGCTCCTTGCTGAAGAAACAAAGCGGCTGGACTGATATGGAAGTTATTTTATAGTATCTGGTATGCTTTGGCTCTCTGTTCCTTTGGGGAGAAGAGAAAGTGTCCTTTCCCAAGTCACCCTGTGACCTTGGAGCCCATAGAGAACTTGGCATTTACCCGAGAAATACCTCCAAAGCTACAAACCTGCCTCTGTGCTGAGCAGGAGAGGGATTAGTTTAATAAAAGATCACTTTACCTTCCTCAAAGGCATCATCTTCTTCGGCGGGTGCAGCCAGGTCCTCTTGGGCGTGCTGCATGGTGACCAGGGCACAGCTCGAGGGAGCAGCCCGAGAGCCGAGTGCTTGAGCTGCTCCCTACGCTACAGAACGACTGTTTCCTCTCACCAGTTTCCTAAACATTTTGGTGGTAACAGCTTCCGCATCTGCACTTACGAAAATAGACTCATTCATATGAATAACTGCTCGCTTTTGCTGACAGCCTCTGCGATCGGTTTTGAGGTAGGATGCTCCTCCGGCTGAGAGAGGAGTTAGTTTTGAGAGGAGGTGCAGCAGGACGGGCTCCCAAACGCTCTGTCCTCGCTGCCTTCTTGCAGCAACGCTGCTGTGCAGCAGTGTCAGCCCTGAGCGCGGGGGCTTTGCATATGAATGTGAATCCTTTCTGCTGCTGCTGGGCAATAACTCACGCTTGGCTGTCTGTAGAGCAGCCCAGTTTCACTGCAGGCACCATCTGACCAGAGTAAACTCCCTGCTCTGTGTCGTGCATTCACAGAATTTTATTTTTTATTTAGCAGGGCAATGGTGAGAGCAGTTTTGCACCCGTGTGTGGCAACCTGGACAAGTTGAAAAGCTATAGGCAGTGCTAGTTGTCTCATGGATAGAGTCACTACTAGGGATGTAAGCTTCCCCAGGCCACCATTTTTGGCACACTGCCAAACTTGAGGATCCTCCCCATGATCAGGTGATAATACAAAAATATCTGAAGTAAAACTTGCTGTCAATAGCAGGCAGATTATTTGAGTATTTCTGTCAGTGCTAGTTCTGCAACACTTTTATAAAGCAAGTGGACTTTCTTCTGCCAGGTCTCAGTCTATGTGAGGACCATGCCTGCAAAATAGCTTCCCTTGAGATCTGCACAAAAGCACATTTAGGCTTTAGGAAGTACTTGAGCCTTGAGCAGTCCTGCTGGCTTCATTGGGGCCACTCACACGTGTGCACACATGGGCCTGGGATGCAAGACTGGTCATCTCTCAGGTCTCTGCTATTGGAAATTAGTCTGTAATGGCAATGAACCCCTACTGAGCTATGATTTCTTGGTATAGTAACTGTGTGTGTCACCACATCCTTGGAGGACAGACTCTCAGCTCAGCAATGATGTTCACTACAGCTTCCAAAAGATGAGTCAGGAGCTGATATAATGAACTCGTCTTGAATTATTGGGCTTTTTTGAAAAGAAACCTCCAACAGTAGGTTGGAGGGCTGCAAATGCAGACAGCCAGTCTATTAGGCAGTTCAAGGTTTAAACAAATACAGATGGAGAAGACAAGAGAGAAGATAAGGCAAGTCCATTTAGAGTATCTAGCACTGGCCTTAAGTTCTTGCTTGCTAATTCCTGCAGCAAAAGGAAGTGCCCAGGGAAGTGGTGGAGTCACTGTCCCTGGCAGTGTTCAAGAAACATGTAGATGAGGTGCTTAGGGACATGGTTTAGCAGGCAGCGAAGGATGGGTTTATGGTTGAACTCGATCTTGAATGTCTTTTCCAATCATAATGATTCTCTGAGTCAAAATCCATGGCAGAACTTTGGCTACATAGGAAGACCAAAGACCCCTTCTTGGTGCTGCCCTTCCTTCCTCTGAGCTTCAGTGAAGCTTTCTCCCAGGCCCATGCCTAGGCCCAGCCCAGGCGAGCCGAGCTGCCTTGCAACAGTGCTCCCCCTTCTCCCTCCCTGTCCTGTGTGGCCTCTTGACCAAGCACCCCTTGTGATGCTGTTTTACTGAGGGCAGAGAGCTGGGTTTTCTTGGCTGCAGTGGTGGAAGGCTGGAGCCTCTGAGGATCACTATCATGGTGTGGCGTGGCTGCTGAATAGACTTTTTTCTAAATTTCTCCCTTCTCCCTTTTTCTGATCTCATTTATTTGAAAAGTTTGTTTTCTTTCTCTTCAAGAGAGGACTATATCTGGTTAGGCGTTAGCTGCACTCTACTGCACTCAGCATGCACAAAACTCTGTCTTGGGAAAGGTCTCCTGCAGCTTAAGTGATAGCAAGCAAAAGAAGCAAGTGCTGAAAAGAGAGGCACCATTATAGGAGGATGAGAAGATGTGGAGTGGAAGGAGGGAGCAGTGAAAAACAAAGGAAAGAGATGTCAGAGCAGAAACAGTAAAATAGTGAAGGGCCAGATGCAGTGAAAAACATTGATGTGGAGGCTGCGCGGGAGCAGCGTCCGACCCCTGCCAAGCCAGAGGTGAACCTGCCCCAGGCACGTTGCAGCCTCCAACACGGATGCAGGTGTCGATGTTCCTGCAGAGCTCCTGAGGGAAGTTCCCAAAAATTGCCCTGTGAAAGAAATGTGGTTTTCCTCTGTGCTGCCCTGCAGTTGTAGCTCGTTTATAAACTGAGCATGGGAAGTTTTAGCCATTTGCCATTTCCTTCAGAAGCCTGAAGCAGCAAGCAACGCTGTCCTGGTTATTGTGACATTTCCCTTTTGTGCTACATTTCCTGGGGACTTAAAGTTATTTCCTTGCACCCTGTTTTCAGCCAGGCCTCCCGGAAGCGTGTTACCTTGACGGCCCTTTTTCTCTTTTATTTTCGGGCATTAAAAGGCATCAAAAGCTGTTTGCTCTCCCAAAAACAACTGTCACGAGAATGAACCCCCCAGCCGGGCTGGTGATGAATGGCAATGACGGAGCCTCTGCTGCGAGGGCACAAAGAGGAGTCGCTTTGATTCGTTCCCGCCTGCCGCTCCATCCCGATGGCACCCTCAGCATGCCAAGAGCCTTGTGGAAACCTGTCCCTGAGGGCAGCACGAGGCTCCTCCTTTCCAGGGAGAACAACTTAACATGTGGAAAATGGCCCATGTTGCCCAGGCATCTGGGCCGTGATTTTTTGCCATCAGGATGCACACTAATGTCTTGGCTATCTATTTAGCTGTCTGATATGATTTATTTGTTAGATCCTGGTTTATTTTGAATCACCTCAGCTTTTCTTTTGCCCTCTTTACCTACCAGAAGCACTTCTGTCTTGTTCTTGTAGATCTGTTGCAAAACACCCTTTGCCTGTTGACTAATGAACTCTCCTCCCCTCAACCCCTGAATCAATCCTACAGTCGCTGCAAAGCCCTGCCTTTCGGTAAGCAACCACATCTGATGTTGCTGTCAGAAAAGGCCACCACCCATCCTCTGAGAACCAGTCCACATTGCGAGGGCAGGCAAGGGAAGTGTTGAAAACAAGGGTGGATCGAGCAAGAGGAGACTGCTTTTAGAGCAGCTCTTTTAGCTCACCTTAACCCTACCCTCCTTCCCCTGAAACCTGGGGAAAGATGCCAGTCTTGCTGATGTCTGCAAGCTGCAATGCCACAGCAGCTAAAGGTTAGCTGGGGCAGTACGTTATGTGAACTTCCCGTGTCTGCTGTCTTGAGAGTCAGATCATCTCCATGGGAGAGTTGTATGGGTCTGAGTAGCGTCCTCAGGCAAATAGAGCAGACCCAAACTGGACACCCTCTTTGTCCCCAACGTGATGAAAATAACAACCTAGCTCTTATGGAGACCATGGCAGGTTGCATCATGGACCTGCAGCCCAACAAGGTAGCAGTATCTTTAGCATCATGGGTTTTGATAGTGTAGCTGGGGAAATTGCCTTCAGTGCTGTTGTGGCATTTGTTTCTTTGCTTGTTTGTGTTTTGTGGCAAACTCAAGAAGTAATACCAAAAAGCCCATGACAGACAGTAAAGATGAAAGAAAACAAGAATATCTGAACCAGGCATCTTGTTTTCAGATCCAGATCAGGGACTAAAAGCCAAGATATACTTAATAAGAAAAATGTAAAGAAGTGTGACATTTGACAATGCCAGATTGAGTTGTTTTAGTTCATCCCTACATTGAACGACCACTATCTCTACCAGTAGCAGAAGAGATACGAGCCAACCCTTTTCTGCCTTGTTATACCAATGCAGAGGGGAGGTGGGTTACACAATGTCTGCTCTGTCCTCATCCCTCCTGCTCCCTAGCAGGGGTGATTTACCACTGAGGACTGATGGGAATGCTGGAAAGCAAAGCCTGATTTCAATGTCCATTGGGCAGGTACTGTGGCTCTCTGGGAAAGCCTGTGGCATGAGGCATCCACAGTGCCATGCTGGGGCACTGGTGAGGACCATGGTGCATCCATTCCGGACACTAGGCCCATTGGCAGCGTTGGGTCTAGGCCTCAGATTAGGTTCTCTACAGCAATGACTTAGATTTTCTTCTGATGCTTTTCCTTGGATACGTGTGAAATGGATGAATACGGCCCCTAAACCTGTAGGCCCTCCATTGTGCTGCCTGCCCAGGTGGTCTGAGTAAGGGCAGGCAAATGTTAAGGACCACAAGAGACCCCTCAAAAGTGAGAGGGAAAAGGGTACATTGGAGTCTCAGTATGCAGGTCCCCATGGGCACCTGCAGGTATGGGTGAGCTTTGGCACTGAACTAAGCCATCCAACAGTAATAATGTCACATCTCTCTGGCATTTGTTCCTCCATGGCCAAAAGTCACAAGTTCACACGGGACTTTCTGCCTGTTACGTTAGTGCCAAGGCCCATTACACAGCAGGGGAAAAGTTACATGGAAAACAAGGAGATGAAGGTGGAAGAAAGGTAGCAGATGAAGGGCGGTTGAGTCTAAGGTGGATGAAGTATGAAAGAGGGAGCAGGAGACAGTAATCAGGAAAAAGTAAAAAGATGTGCAGCCAAGCACTGCACAGTGCAGAAGAGCTCCAGTGAAGTTCCCTGCGACTGGGAGAACCTGTAAAAAATTTTGCAGCAGTTTCAGTTCTCATTATAAAATATCCTCCTCAGAAAGCTCAAGGACTGAGCCATAATGTCTTGTCTGGTCTATCAAGTCTGTTTTGACTCATTCGAAAGTTACAGAGACCCCAGAGACTGAATATTATATTTAGACATTTTGGATCAATGACTGACTGAATTTAGTATGATTTTTTTTTCCTTGCCTGATTCTTGAAACATTTTGCACTTTTTTTCCTCTAAAATGAAGCTCCAGAGAAATCTCTACTGTCTCCTTATTCCTGTATAAGAGGACTGGCAGCAGGCCAGGCTGGTAGAGAACATGACTAATTCCATACAACTTTGCAGACATTATGAGCCCTGTGCACAAATCCTCATAGAGCTACAAAATATATACCACATATTTTGGAGCATTGAAAAAAGGAATAAGCTTGAACCAGCCCGAGTGTCCTATCTCCCAGAGCAGAGGATAGTGCTTTCTGAGGACTCGTGTATTCCAGTAGATGATGGAGATGAGCTCAATGCATGAGCTAGTGTCTAGAAAAACTAACTTCCTGTGCCAGAAGGGCACAAGGAGGTCATGGT
>JAUBOD010000003.1:266554-278239 GCA_032353885.1 Nothura maculosa
TAGGTCCAATCGCCTGGAAGAGCTGGTCCTGGAGAATGCCGGGCTGAGAACGTGAGTGACCTCTTCCAAGCCTTGCATGACATGCTGCTTACTCCCCTTGCAAAAGAGGAGTGATATGTGTTAACTAGCAAAAGCATTAAAAAGAGCTCATGCTTGATGTGCCATTTTTGAGGAGCTTGTAGTTAGCAGCTTTTTGTCAGGTTTTTCAGAAGTTCCTTATGACAAAGAAGTCCCTTTAAAACTATGGGTTTTTTTTTACTCCTACCTGGAGAGTTGGGTTAAGTGGTAGAGCAGAAATGGGTTGGATAGGAGCGTAAACCTTAAATCAACTTGCACTGTTCCTCTCCTGATAAACTTGCAAAGGCTAGCATGGAAACCTCTTATTGCACAGAAAATAGTGGTAAACCTTTTTGTTAAACACTGAATGACAGATTACAGTTGCGTTTTTCTAGAGAGCTGTTTCTGTCTTACTGGGAATTGCAGCCTGCTCAAATAAAGTAGCATTTTCACATAAGTAACTTTTTATAAGGAGCAAGAAAGTAAATTAAAAAGTTTGACCCCTTGCCATAGCTTTAAAAGAATGGCATGTAGAGGAAGGCCATGTGGCTGTTCTTGTGTAAGTTTTAAATACAGTAGATGTTCATTACTACTTATTTACTTACTATTTTGTGGGAAAAAAAGAGACAAAATTCAGATGATAAACTAACCCATTTGCAAATATTTGTAGCTTGTTTTGAGTATTAGAGCAGTAAGCAAGACCATGTAGACAAAGTGCAAAGCATAGTGTCAATAAATTTTCATATATAATTAACAAAACAATAGAAAGGTTGGAAAAAGGGAACCCTTACTAGGAAGGAAAAAATACAGAAGGGAAGCAAACAGAAAAATTAAGTGGTCTTTCTAGTTTTTTGGTTTCTTTCGTCCCTTCCTCCTCATATCCCCTGCACCCCACCATGGATTTTGCACCTAGAAAACTGACGAAATTACTCAGGAAATTTGTGATGGAGTCGGAGATTACCCCTAGACCCCCTGGTTACAGTGCATTGCCTTTATCAGCTGTCATTCAAACTCAGGTGTCCGATTTTAGCTCATTTTTCTTGCTCTATGTGCTATGAAACCTCATGATAATCATGCATACTAAAAGCTGTATTGACTACCTTTGCACATTGCCTGCATTGGCTTGTCTCAGTTGGACCTGGTTTCAGTTTTAATAGGACTTGACAGATGAACAACTGGAGACTTTGATTTTCATGCCACCATCTACATGCATAGTATTTGGCATGTTGCCTTAGTGTCTCTTTTCTGATCAGGGTTGTCTGCTCTTGTCAAGGATGCACTTGTCACTTTTACAAGTTACCCTATCTGTTTGCTAGGAACAAATCCTGCTGTTGTTGGGCATCTTCCCTTCACACAGCTCATAGACTAGTTGTTTTTAATAGGCTGTGGCAGGCTGCTAGACTGGCATTGGGAAAGAAGTAGCCAGAGCAGGGCTTTCAGAAACACCCGAGCTCTTGCAAGAACCTGTTTCCTCTCTCAGCAGAGTCAGTTGAAGATGCTTCCACCCTTTTCTGCTTCCATTTTTGGTCCTGAAGATCTGGTTTGGATATGGCCCCATAAGCAGTTGTCATCATCCTAGATGAGAGGAAAGAAAACTGGGAATAATGGTAGAAGTAAGGACCCAGATGCAGGCAAATGTGGACTTGCTCTGGGTGGAAACAGGTTGTCCAATGGAGTTCTCCATTGGATAGGATTTATGCCAGTTTAGATGTTCTTGAGCATTTTAATCCTCATTGCTATTTCTTTAACAAACATAAAGGGGGGAAGTCTAGATTATTATGCATGGCTTTAGTGCATAAAGAGAATACTAATGTTTTGATAATTACTAGTATGATAATTGAGGTCAGTGATACCTAATTTCAGAGAGAGGGGAATAGTGCAGCAGCACCTGAACAAATGAGCTGAAAAGCGAGTTGCATCGCTTGGGTGCTGTAGAGGAAGGAAGCAGGGAGTATGTGATCACCAGAATACTTGTCTCCAGGAAGATTCCCAGATGGATTTGCAAAGGTCTGCTGGCAAAAGCAGCCTGTTCCTTGGCCTGGCGTGTGCTCTGCAGCCTGGCAGAACGTCTCTCCTGGCGGCCGTGGCAGCCAGCAGGGAACAGCCGCTCCAGCAGGGAAGCTCCGAAGGGCCCGGCAGTGGTCTGGGGACCTCTGGCAGGGCAGTTGCATCTCATTTCACCCTGCTGGATGAGCTCTGAATATCAAGAGGTGTGAGACAACTACATGTTAGTTCCTTCCCTGCATGTCCTCTTTTTTAGTTTCCTGTTACACAGATGTCATTTAGAGAGATCTTGAATAATTTTATATGCCTGAGATTTCCTGAACTGTGCTATTCTTACACTCAGTGAAATATCCCTACCTCCCACCCTCAATGCCCTCAGCACATACAAGTGTGGATATGCAGTAGCTGAAGGATGGATTTGCTGCCTTTTACAAAGTCAGGCTTCTCCTTGCGGCCTCTGTGGCTCTGGTGTGCTGCCAACCAAACCCTAAATGCCAGCACTGGAGAAACAGGCAAAGCAAAAAGGAGCAGGAGAGAAGTCACATAGCGAGCAGAGAGTGTAGGTGCCCCAGTCTGAGGCAGAGGCTGCTCAGGGAGGGGGAAAGGGTGTTAGTTTTTCCAAAATGAGCAGGGAGCCCTAAGAAGGTAGTCCAGTGTTTTCTGGTGGATTTACTATGCCTCTGATAACTAGTTAACACACACCCTAGTTCTCCAGAAGTTCCACTAACACTGCTTATGTTGGTGGCAAAAGCTGGGACAGAGTTTGCCAAAAAGCCTGAAGATTTGGCTGAGTAAGGTAATGAAAACCTCTTAGAGATAAAGGAAGAAGGAGAGACTCCTTGTGGAGAAAAGGTGTTTAAAACTCAAAACCTTGTATTTTTGGGAGACCTAGGTGGGTCTTGATTTATTTGCTTAAGCATAGGCATCTAATGCCAGTTGAAGTTTGGGAGGGTATGAACAGAGGACCTGCAGGAGACAGAGCAGAACATGAGGCCTGTCAGATAGCACCAGTTCAGGCACAGGATTTCTTTTTGTTGAGTTTTTGTATTCACTTGTATTTTAAGAAAAGAATACACTTGTCCTAAAGGCAGCCCATCATCAAGCCTCTGAAACACTGAAGCACGATCCACCCTGGGAGTCCCTGAGGAAATGGGGTTCCAAAGGAACGTCTTTGTACTCAAGAACACCTTGCAAGCTAGCGCATGGCCAAAAGCTGTTGTAGCTGTTGCTGTTCAGATTCCAGCCTTTTCCAGAGTCTGGGAAAAGGACGCCATTTCCCCTGCAGCTCTCCTCACACACACTGATCACTTGCATGGTGACAGGATCTGCCCCAAAGGAAAAGGGACATTGTTAATTACAACTCCCTTAGCAGTGTAGCCATTAGTTCTCTGACACTGGCCTACAGGGCAGAGAGAAGGAGGCTGTGTGAAGGCAGCTCAAGGGATATTTTTGTTGTCTATAAATAGCTTAAGTACAGTAAGAACATGAAAGTTACATCTCAATTTAACAAAAACACGCTGTAGGATTAGTTCTTTAACAAGAAGAGTATTTCTGGTGTGCACAAGGACAGGTTAGAGCCAGGGCTAACCAACCACCTTGTGGCCCAAGGCATGAAACGCGCCTCCCTCGCAGCCTGGCAGGGAGGTCACGCAGCAAAACCAGGCCTGGTTCTGGGCTGGGTTGTGAGGGCCCCTTGTCCCTGCAGGCATTGGGGACAGGGCGAGTAGCTGCTGTGGCTACCACGGCTGCCCACACTGGTTATGTGAGTCACCACGAAGCTCCCGGTGCTGCCTAGCGGGGCTGTTATATGCCTGATACCCCACAGCCTTTCTCCTGGGGCCTGTACCAGAGCTGTGATCAGCCAACGCCTTAGCGTGCTCCTCGCTGTCAAGAGAGGCAGGCAGCGGAAGAGCAGCTCCCTGTGCTGCTTCACGAGCTGCTCCTGTGGGCTCTCGACTTGCGGGGAGGCCGCAAGGCCTCTTTGTTGGAGTTACTTGAAGGCAGCTGCAAGAGTGCAGGAGTCCATGAGCTGCACGGCCTGGATCCCACCCTGGTGCCACCGCAGGAGGTGCTGAAGGACGCGCTCACGTTCCGAGTCACCCTGCCTACCCCCTGCTTTGTTGCGTCCTTAGATCTTTATGGAGAGCGCTTTACGCGTTGATTGAGCGCTCTTCAGGCTCTTAGATGACAGAATAAATAACTAATAATATTACCTGCTGTTGAGAGGCAGCAGATCAGCAGGCAGAAGCGTTGTTTGGAATTGAAGAATCGTTTCTGCTTTGCAGGGGGATAAATTGGCCACTGTTGTCTAGTAATCCCTTGACACTTTTAAGCCTCTGAATGTGCTGTTGATTCAGTAGATAACAGAGCTCTTTCCTCCTCACTCTTGTTTTCTTGCAGAGATTTTGCACAGAAACTAGCCAGTGCCCTAGCCCATAATCCCAGCTCAGGACTCCATACGATTAACCTTGCTAGCAATCCACTTGAAGACAGAGGTATGGTAACATTTACGTTTTTCTCTTTCTACAAGTATAATAGGGGGATTACTGCTGCTCCATGCAGCTCTGTGTGAATAATAAAGCTATTGTTCTGGGGGTAATGCCATTGTAAATATCTGTTGTTCACAAATGACTGAGAGTTGCTATTCTTTTTGATTTATGCATATTCATGAGCTTGTCAGGGAGTATTCAAATGTCTTAAAGCAACCATGGTTTTTATTAGATTTCATTACATTTTCACAGGTGTTTCTTTTAAAAGGAGATAGAGCTCAATTTTTCGGGCTAGAGAGGAAATACTAGAGTTTTTTTTAACTCCATCTAATCCATTTGAGGATGAAGTGCAAGAATGACTTTATACCTTGCAGTGTATTTTCCTGATTTTTTCCCCTTTTTTATTTGGACCATACTTCTCCACGTATTTCCTTGCATTGTAGCTTTTCCTTTTTTCAGATTTGTGCTAGTCCCCAGCATTGCCATTACTTTGCCCCTTAGGCATTGTAGTGTTCTGTAATACTGTCATATCTGGCATTCTTTTATAGCAACATGCTGTTGACTCCATAACACAGAAAAGCAAGCTGAACAGCACTTTTTCAGCTCTTTTTCTCTCAGAGTAGGCACTGGTAGGGGTGATTTCAGTACCTATCAAGTCAACTCCACTCCCATGTCTACCCTTCTTTCACCCAAGGCACTTATTTTTAAAATAAGGTTACATTCTTTCAGGCTGGAGTTGACCTTGAGCACTGCCCATGTGAGATTTCCATTTGCCTCACTTAATGCATTCCAAGCACACAGTGTTCTTGGGACCAGACCATCTTGTGTTCCTCTTGGGCCAAAAGAAAAACAGGATTTTTACTCAGTGAACATTTTCTTGTTTTGTTTGGGTTGTTTGGGGAAAATTTTCCAGTCCCTTTGCTGACATGAATCAAAATGAAGAAACTGTTCTTTTTGTTTAAAATCTGACTGACTTGGGATGCTGTTCTTAGCACAGACTTCTGTAGGTGTGTCTCTCACTTTTTCCGTGAAAGGAAAAGATGAGATTCCTTTTCCCATATTTTTTTGTATCTCTCTTTCTACTGACTAGAAATAATCAATAAAAAAATATAAATATTTTTATCTGACCTGAATAATTTTTGTTCTATCCCTTCCCAAAAACCATCTGGAAAAGTCCATATCATGTCAAGGCCACTGTTTTGCTGAAAAACATTATTACAAAATGTGCCATCAGCCTAACTGCAATACACTAGGATTTCTGTTTTGTAAGATTGCCATGAGGTGGAAAAAAGCTGTCACTTTATACATATTGCTGATTCTGCTTTCAAAGAAATGAATTTAGATTAAGTATGTCACACAAGATTTCTTTAAAGCCCATTTTTTCCCTCTGGAAAACAAAACAAATAACTAAAACACTTGGTAGCTATTCTACAGTATGGGGGATTTTTTAAGGTATCAATGTGGTTGCTGTCTTTGCAATACAGCTACTGATTCAAACTGTTGTGCAGGAGCCCCATGGAAGATAAAAGTGAAGTATAGAAGCTGCAACTTGCCAAAATTAGTAGTTAGTTTGTATTTTTCATTTGCTCACTCTCTCCTGACACATGTACAGTTATGGTTAGGCCTTCCTTCAGAGAATTAGCTGAATTACGTAGGTATATTAAATAAAGAGAAATTACCCATAATTGCAGTGCACAAATGTGGCATTAAGAAATACTTTCATGTCTTGTGATCCAGTCAGTGACTGCAAGGTGAATTTGATTTTATTAAACTGAAAAGGCAGCGAGCATTTCACAAATGAATCCTGGCATAATTAAGATGTAGGTGAAATACGTGGATTTTGCAAAACTCTTCTGTCTTGGTATATCACCTCTGCAAGGCCTGGAAGTTTAACCAGATTATATTGCAAATATTAGAGAAATAAGAGTAGTATAAATTACAGGGACTGTTGTTGCACGTTATTAGGGAGAGGGAAATAAAGCTGTAGTGTATTATTGAGTACCTATAGGTAAAAATATCATATTATTACAGTAATGCAACTGTCTGCAGAACCAGAAGACTACTCTGTTTAGCTAAGACTTAGGATCTGACTTTAGTTAGAAGATAAATAGTGTTAAATAAAATGAGTTTGTGCAGAGAATGGTGTGTTAGTGATTGGCTTCCCTTAGTGGTGCTGCCAACATTAGTGAGGCTGGCACCACCTGGAAAATCTGTTCCTAGTCTAGGCTTTAAAATGTGGCCATGCTTAACCAATGGAAGTTTTGCCTTTACTGAGACTGTACCGTCAGATATAATTTTGTTCAAAAATATGCAAAACAAATAAACTAAATTCTTAAAACACTCAAAACCAAAGGTATGTACCTGAATGTAGCAAAGTCATCTTCTGCCATCCCAGACGTCGTGTGTTACAAGGTCAGCAGGAACAGGTTCCCTAAAGAGAGCATCCAATGCCCAAGAGACCTGAAGGACTTTTTCTTTTCTGCACCTCATTCCTGCATTTTATAGCTCTGTGGATTCTTACCACTATGATGCTAAGATATTAAAATCCATCACCTTGCTCAGGGTAATGGGTTGATGGTTAGCTTCATGCAGGGATGGAGAAGTACCATTTTTTGCTGCTTTCCTCCCAAGAAGAGCTTCAGAACAACACTGACACTTCTCATATGCTCATCAATGCTGCTTGCATGGCCTCGCTTTACCCTGCTTTGAGACTCTATGTGGGGACTGAACCAGAGCCACAAATCTAGATGGTCAGCCACAAGATCTGCATTCTGCAGCCATCCTTACAAAGACTGATCCCCACTATTTTAGATGAGCTGAAAACAATTTTTTTCCCCAGAAAATTGAGGTAGGAAAGAAATCTGCCTCTATACGTCCTTGCAGAAAGCTCATGAAGACACCAGGTTGCTACTGTGTTTTACAGTAAACAATGCCAAGGCATCATCAGTCTAATATTTTGGCAGTATGAATAAAATATGTCATGTTGCTTTGAGCCATATGAAAGTTGCAGCTATCATCAACTCGCACAAAATGCTTTTACAGAGAGCATTAAAAAACCCTGCAACCAAAATTGCACATCTGATATATAGCTGCTCTTTCTTTATTATTAATGATAACATCTGATAAAAGCAGCATAAACACGTGTCTGTGATGTGCTCTGTAGTGCACTCTTTCATGTCTGCTTATGTGAAGAGCAGTTTATTTTTTATTATTTATTTATTGTGATTTAGAACAAGTAAAAGGTTATTCTCTTTTCCCTTTTTTCGCTAAGTGATTTATTAGGGAAGGCATTTCACACCTCTTGCTCACACTTGAGTTTCTGTGTTAATTATTCCATTAAGGTAAATATCGCCTAGCTTGGCTCCACTGTTACTTTAGTATGTGCTTTCTTAATGCAAATACTGTATTTTTCTTAAGTGGGATGATATCTATGGCATGTGGAGTTGAATACACCAAGAAGGTGCTTTAATGAAAAGGCAAATGTGTTCTTCCTTTTATGTTGAAACTGTGCCAAGGTAGCCAGGCCCCTGTCAGCATCCTAATAGGTTTTACTGTTTGAGATCACAGGCAATTGCAGCATTTCCAAGTCTGCTTAAAAGCTGGTGGCCTACAGAATAATGAAGTGACATGAAGGGCCATTATAGGCATTAAGGCAGTCTTAGCATGCACACAGTCTCTCTCTCATACACACGTGTATATATATATATATATATATATATAATATATAAATAATATATATTATTTATATATATTATATATTATATACATAATTATATATATAATATATAAATATATATAGGCCAGTGTCTGCTTGCCCTGATTTCTCATCCTTTTAAAATGAAAAAAAAAAGTATTAAATGGTTTGAAGTGTCATGTGAACTACCATTGTTGGAGTGTAGTCTCTGTGTGTTTTGGTTTTTAAACTTGTTATTTTTTTGGCTGAGCCATGAAGCTTCCAGACTTCCCAAGTGCTGACGATATCAAATGTCTGAAAGCCTTCCCTTTGATTCCTTTCTTCTCGAAAGTGGAAGTGTGTATTGCAGGGTTTTTACAGTCCTATAAAGAGGCTCCCTGATAGTTAACAACAAAGTTCCCTTTATGTGCAGGGGTTAGCAATGAAAGCACCTGGACTACAGCTGTTGTTTCAAGGCTTTATGGCCATAAAAAGATGGGATATTTTGGGGCCAGCCCCTACGGTGAGCTCGGCTGTGCAAGAGTGTTTGTGCCACTGTGCATTTGGCTCCAGTGGGATCAGTGACTGCCCTCAGCATGGCCGGGAAAATCTGGGATCACAGAGGGGAACTGAAAGCATCTGCCTTCTCTTGCTGCCCTCCAGGTGTGTCCTCTCTAAGTGTCCAGTTCGCCAAGCTTCCAAAGGGGCTGAAACATTTAAACTTATCTAAAACCTCCTTGTCACCTAAAGGTATGTTTTGTGGAACCTGAAGGTAGGTTTTATAAATATGATGAACTGTGCACTGGATTCTGCATCTCTTTTAGGTCTTTTGAAAAAGTCTTACTTGTGTAGGACTTGGACTAGAGCCTGTATTGCACTG
The DNA here is from genome assembly GCA_032353885.1 of Nothura maculosa. Lineage (NCBI taxonomy): Eukaryota > Metazoa > Chordata > Aves > Tinamiformes > Tinamidae > Nothura > Nothura maculosa. The sequence goes on from JAUBOD010000003.1 coordinate 275,658, forward strand.
GAATAGATATAATATAGAACCAGCATAAAGAATGCTGCAGAAAGGTACTTGTAGCACCAATGTGTGGTGAATTTCCCAAATGATATTTGGAAAGCTAATCAAGGATTTTGCACACAATTATTATCTTGCAAAATCAAGTTTGGTGAGAATTACTCCGAGCAAATCACTCTTAACAGTCAAATCAATTCATTTCATTTTTCAAGTTAATTCATTTTGTAATTTACACATTTTTGACATAATATATTTATTGCAAGTGAAATACGTACTTTTAGAAAAGATGACAACACTATCATAAGTCAGATGATGTCAGGCTTTTCTGAATTTTTGTTCCACAAGTAATAGATGCAGTGAACTCTGAGACACAATGAGCAGACCAAGGTTCTCTTGAGCAGAGCATGAATGTTAAGAATAAATGCACTGTGTTATTGCAGCTTTTTCACAGAAGTTGACTTGGAAGAGATGACTGAATTGCAGTCTATGAAAGATATTAGATCATAATAGGTATAAACCATGCTCTGTTATCCCTTTAATTATGGCTCAGGTGCATGAACCATCTGCATTTTTTCTAAAGTTCAGTTGTTGACCTGGGAGTTTTGAGGAGGAGCATGGAATGAAAAGTGTTCCATAGCTCTTATTGTATTTAACAGATGGCAGACACTATCCTGAATTTATTCACTCAGCATTTTCATTAACAGGCTTTCTTAAACTATTTCTTTTTTCTACTGCTGACTTTATTTTTTGTGGTGACAAGCAATTGATTAAGAATACTGACTAGCCATATGTTTATTCTTGAGAATAGGCCATCAAGAATTAAACAAAAATTCATTCTGCTCCATTCTGTTCATATATCCTGTGCTCATGTAGTCTGAATGATTTTTTAAGGACTCTGGATTGTTGTGTGGAACATACACTGTCTGTACTGCCACCTCTATAAGGAATAAATGCTGACTTGGTGAGATCTTTCAGCAAAATCGAGTTGACAGACATGAATTCTGAGGTTATGAACACAACTTTGAAGATTTTTTTTAACTTTCCTTTTAAAGATAATCTTAAAAGCTGAGAAAATGCTCCAGCCTGACCTCATGAGAATCTTAGGGCCAGCTGCATTACAGTAGTTACAATCCAGAAAACAACATGTTATGCTGAACATTGTCGTATGGCAGCCCCCAGAATTCCCTTTAATTACAATAAACTAAAATAAAATACCTAATACCTCATGTGATACACTGTTGGTGAGAGCCTGTGATTGTATTTGCAACACATTAAAACCGAGAATTTTTATAGCCTGAACCTGGAGAACCTCAGCGTTGCCACTTTGATTGCTTGCAAAGTTCTTCTCCTTAGACAGTTTTTCCTTAAGAAGGCAGCACTGAGTTGGCTTCTGCCTTGGAAGGTTATTTTTGAACTTATGAGTTTGAGGTTTTTTTCTTTGGGGAAGGCAGCTATCTTAAGGAGACAATGCCTTTTGTTTAGAGAAGTTCTTTACTGACCTTGAATTCAGCAGAGCTTCTACAATTTCTCACTGGTTTTATGCTTTATTTAAAACTTACTTTCTATTTGAGATAAGTTTCTGAGTTCAGAGGGTGCCTTCCCCATCTGATCCTTCTTCAAATATTGCATCTCAAATTTCCTAGGAGCTATTAGCAGTCTGAGACCCCAGGGAGCACTAAAAGAGCATGGTAGATTGTCCGCAAACAAAAGCGAGATTACTGTTAAAGTGTAGTATGAGGTAGGTGAAGTTCAAGCACAAGTTTATGGAGTTGAAAATTCTAGTTAAATGGAAAAGTCTGCCATGCCAGTTGAAAGTTTTCTGAACATGAAATGAGCTGAAGCCTTTAGCCTTTCCTTGCCAAAGCTAGTGCAGATACTCCTCCCAAGATCTCTGAACTGGTTCTCCAAGTTATTTGTGAGACTGTTGGCAGTGCATGGCATGAACTTTCACTCGTAGTTGCTTGAAAATACTGCTCTTCAAGAAACCCACTGAAATGGACCAAGAGTTAAAATCTCTGGTTGTTAAATAGATCTTTTAAAAGTTGCTGGAAATACAAATCCTAAAAAGGCTAAAATACTTCTTTGGAGAGGAAAGCCCTGAATAACTTGTTCCCAGTTCATGCTTTTTATTTTTAATGAGAAAAGTATATATTTATTCTCAGTTCATGCTTTTTATTTTTAATGTGAAAAGTATATATTTATTCTTAATTGGAATTGAAAGTGTTTGTGCATTTCTTGATATCATAATTAACAAACCCTTTCTTTCTGAAAGTACAGGCAAATACATAACTGAAATATTTTTAACTTCCAGGACTTGTCACTAGCTTTTGAAGTCCTGGCAAATTATAATTGTTAATGTACTTGGTCTTCAGCAGATGCTTTTATCTATTGCCACAAATACTTTTAATCTAAACATTGCATGCAAGGAGACATTGTCTTAGTGCCCCTGAGTCAGCTCTGTTTTAAGGTCTGTTTGGAGATGCACTCGTGCAGAGCTGGCAGAGCAGGGGCCGTTGAATCACAGAATCACAGAATCTATAAGGTTGGAAGGGACCTCTAGAGATCATCTGGTCCAACCTTCCCGCTCCAGC
>JAUBOD010000003.1:397935-409990 GCA_032353885.1 Nothura maculosa
TACCTAGTCCTCGTCCTTTTGGAAGAAGGCACCTTGGCTGCTCTGTAGCTATAGCAACAATCAAAGAAAGTGATGAAGTCAGGCCAGAAGGGCTTTTAAGCTCCCCATTTATTTTTCCAGGGGTGGGGTGCTAGTCAGAGACCCGCTGTTCTCCCTCTGAGATTTTAGCCTTGAGTGGCTGGCTGGGTTGTCTCCCAGGGACATGGGAAGAAGCTGCAGGAAGCCAGGGCTGTCCCTCTTTGCTCCAATCCCACTGCCCATTGCTCTCCTGGGGCCGGCACTGAGGACCACCTCAATTTCCCCAGCTTGGCTGAGGTTTCATCCCATCTGCCCAGCCTCCCCAGCACCCTTATGGTGGCAAAGTTAAGCATATCTTGACCAGTTTATAAGCGCATCCTCCTCACTCCCTGCCTCCAGGTTACTCTCTTAAAGAAGCTCTGTCTCCTTGATTTTTAGATGAAAATCTTTGACAAAAACAAAGATGGACGGCTGGACCTCAATGATCTAGCAAGGTAGGCTTTAAAAGCATGGAGACATTTTTTCAGCTTGCAACTGCAAATCCTCACAAGGAGATGATTTACAGCAAGAACAGATCTCCCTGTGGAGACATGCATTTGAATCCTACCTCTTTTCAAATCTAATCAGCTTGCTGTGAGGTGGGTATGTCAGACCCTCTGCAACACGGTCCCCACAGCAGTGATTTGTGAGTGCCTAGTGCCAGTGACATGTGGAGTGTCCATTTGTCCATTGCCAGCCTGCTCTGGAATAATTTGCTCAACCTCTCTAATGATGCCCAGGAGGTGACAAAGCAGCTGGTAGTGCTGTTTCTCAAAAAGCAGTTCTTTGCAAAAGAGTCACCAGCATGCAACAGCTTTGCCTTTGTTTTGCTGTCTTTGCTTTGCAGTCTTCACGTGCACTGGGATGGCAAAATGATTTTGCTGTTCACTTGAGGAAAGCAGATGCCACTGCAAAGGGGCTTGCATATGTCTGTAGCACAGGATTTGGGGAGATGAGACTGGCATAGGGGCGAAAGATGCTGAAGACTGACTCATGTCAGAGGCAGAAAAGACTGCCTCTTTTCTGATCCCTCATCCCTCAAAGGCATCATAATGGTTTTTACTGAGAGAGAGCAAGCCCCTGTGTACAAATGAATGTGGAATGATTGGATGGGACTTCAAAAATACGAGTAGAGTCTGCTTAAAATACCAAGCTTGCCGTTGCATTTACCCTTTCAGGATGGTTCCCCCAGCTGCTCCCTCACCCAGCTGCGCCTGCCCTCTGCTCTGGACACTCTCCTCACTTCCAAGCCCTGGGGCGTGCGGAGGCAGTTTGGCACATTCAGCGTTTCAGGCTCAGAAGCAGCTCAGGGTTAACAGAGCAGCTGCAGAGATAAAAGCTTTTATCAGTGCTGCAAGGGCCTTTGGGGCAAAGGAAAGGAATTTGTCCAGTTTCCGAGCTCAGGCCAGCATTACTTTGTCCTTTATTTTTACAGCCACCAATTCCTCCTCTAAAAGAGAGCAATAAATTGCTATTTGCTTTAAAATAGCACAGCAATCCAGTTTTAACATAGCACAGCCATCCAGTTACAGGGGAATAATTGTCTGGTAGCTCTTGCTTCAGGCGCTGACAGCCTCCATTGCACTAGGTCATCAGAAATACTCTGTGAGGAGCAAGAGCACTTAGAAATAGGATTTCAGTGAGGCGAGGAAGGCCTGCAGTTCCCTCATCAGACAGGGAGGGGGGCATACGTTCACAAAACAGGCCTCTATAAATAACCCTTCTGGTGATTTTCCTTTTAAAGGGCCTATAATCGAAAATCTCTCTGCTTTATGAACCAGAATAGTTCAGAATAGTTTTGCATGTAGATAATAAAGTGGAAGGATTGTAATTTATATCTCTCTGTTCAGGATTCTGGCGCTCCAGGAAAATTTCCTTCTTCAATTTAAAATGGATGTAAGTAACAATATTTTTTAAGGAGTCACCATGCATTTCTCAGCTAGGATAACTTGTGCTCTAGCTTGAATCTGCCCTTTTTTATTTCCTTGTTCTCCTTGTGTGTAGGCTTGTAGCACAGAAGAAAGGAGGAGAGATTTTGAGAAAATCTTTGCACACTACGATGTTGTGAGTCCCAGAAGCATTTATTTTGCATTCCTTAGGTTTTATAGACTAAACATGCACTGCTAAGACTTCCTCATCCCCGTGAGAGTTATAGCTCTTGCTGGGGAGCTGTAACTGTGCTGAGCTCACAAGTTATAGGGCTCTAGGTGCCAGGCAGTGGTGCAAGGTTTGGGAGCAGAGTGAGAATGGTCTAGGACTGCAGTTATAGTTATTTAGGGAATCTGGGCTGGGCTTTGGTTTGGGAAGAGGGAAGGGATCTTGGCACCATAGAATCCGGGACAAGGTGGACCTACTGACTAGTAAATATTGTGTTTTTCACTTGCTGGGGGATTTTGATATTTCTTCTGTCTTTCAGAGTAAGACAGGAGCCCTTGAAGGCCCAGAAGTGGATGGGTTTGTCAAAGATATGATGGAATTGGTCAAGGTAACTTCATGGTCATTTGTATTTATTAGTACTCTGTTTTTCAGAGAGGAAAGTGCTTGTTTTACTAAACTTATGTAAGCAGAGAGGATAACGAGAATCTAGAGTTAAACTTCATTTTGATCAGAGGCATAAATTACTATCACAGTACTATTGTAAAGAACATTTGCCTCATCACATAAATTTTGCCTGACAAATCAATACAGCTTTACTAAGTGAATATATTTAAGAAAGACCCATTCTAGCTCATATTCTAAATTAGGCAGACATTACAGTGTCATGAACACTTAATGAAAATTTCGTCTTTGCCTACATTATCCCCCTTCCCACGCACACATTGTTTTCTTTAGCAAAATTAGTATTCTGTCTGAAATAGCTGAAGGGTGTTGAGCAAGCTTAAAGAGAAATTAGAATGAACATTATGAGCCACCACTTTTCCCTATTCCCTCTTAGTACAATGACATGTAATGCTGGTAAGAGCTCAGTGCCCTCAACTCCCACCGACAGCAGTGCAGACAAGACTTCCCAGCACATCACCAAACTTGGTCAAAACTTCAGGAACTTCCAATGTGAGATCATTAATGGCTGTGATTTTGCAAGGCAATGAACTCAGATTCAGATATAGATATTCCACAGTATACAGGAATATGCTGTGCTTGGAAAACAGGAGACAGATGACTGAAATGCCAGCATGGGTCTCCAGAGAGCTGCCTCTGCTATAGAAACTCTCTTTGGCTTTGAGAAGTACGTTTCTCCTCATAACTCTGCCTTCAAACTGGAGATCCTTCCTGCCTCACAGCTCTTCATGGAGGCCTAGACAGTCTAGTGCACATCTGGAATGTGCTAACAGTAGTACAGAGCCTTATTATATATTTAAGCAAAAATGAACAAACAAAAACTTTGCTGTTGTTAAATTTTTCCACTTTAGAAACCTATCAAATGTGACATCAGCATGGGTCAGTCACCAGATGCTCCTCTTTCCTTCCTTTTCACTGAGGAAGGAAAGAAGTTCCTCTTTCCTTCCTTTTCATCTGTACCACACCTGTAGACTTCAAGTTGTGTTAGCTCTTAACGGGAATACTTGATTCTTAATACTTAAAAAATTACTTGATATCTTCCACCAGTCAAGAATAGCATATCCTTTGTGCAACCAGAGCTTTTTACAGACAGCAGAATCCATCTACATTAGACTACATTGGGTTTCCAGATGCAGTTCAAGATGTAGTTTTTGATCCATTCTTCGTCTCTCTCTGACCCTGAACTATTCATTTCCATACTGAAGTACTCAGTGCAGAACCATCTATATCCCCCTGTCTGTTTAGCTGAGTGTGAAGCCTGCAGCTCAATCCAGCTGCCCAGTGCAGGGCCCTGGCACCAAGCCCCTGTCCAACTTTGGTTTCTGAGCAGTCTCCATTAAGTGCAGGTCAGGGTAGGGGTACCTCTCACCCCATAACATGCTTAAGCCTCACTGACAGAGATTTGTCCATTTTCGGACACTATGTTACCCTATCAAAAAGCAATTAGTCATTGGCAAACTCTGTTAAGCTTTGGAGGAATGTCTGCAAGGAGTCCAGGTGGCCTCTCTTTCTTCTTCTGTTGGAGCTCTTCTGTAGTACATGATGAAACCATAAGCACTTCAAAGCATGGCCTGCATCTGGGATGAGTGAAGAAGGAGCCCTGCTCCGATCTTGCCTCTGCCTTGTTTACCTGCTGTATCTACCCCAGGAGCTCCTTGACGTTCACACTGCAGCATGCTTTCCAGCTGCCACTCTCTAAGCAGGAACTGATTCACTTACTGGGAATACTCTGGCCTGCTGCCACAATTTTCCTGAGAAATATGAGCTTTTTAAAAAAGGCACTTCTCAATACTCTGGATCTCAGAAAATCTGATTGGAATTTCCCAGAATAAAGAAGAGGTGCTTGAGTAGCACAATAGAAATCTCTCTGCCAAAGATTTAGGACTTCTGCGAATACAGGAAGTATGAAGGCTCCTCCAAGCAAAACTCTTCAAAATCTTTTATAAAGAAATATGACCAGAAAGCTGACTATGCAGGTCACCAGCAGCTTCCCCTATAATCTATATAACAACCTTTGTTTAACAGAGCTTGGCTTTAGAGGCACAGCTGGGTATTATAGCATCTGGTTTGAGTCTCTGAAAAGCTGATGGGTATTGTTCTTGGTTTCCTGCCACTTAGCACCTTCCTCTGCCAGCCACTTTCAATTTCTGACTTCCAAGTAAATTGACCATATGCCACCTTTGAACCTTGCATAGCTATAGCCAACAACAACAAAATAAGTCACAGTGTCAAATAATCCCACATAAACATATAATATCCTTGTTGCATAAACCAATCTCATATGAAAGAGTAATATTTTCCTGACGTATTTTCACATTTGTCAAACTGCCAGAGAAAACTGCATTGATGCTGTCAACCATGACAATGTTTGAACTGAAATGCAAACCAGGTGGCCATGTGTTGGCTGTATACGTGTGTATTTGTGGTCGTGTAACATGTAAGGATGTGTGTGAGGAGAGACAGGACACTGGATTTATGCTCTGTGCATGTGTGTGCAAAGAAGGGGATTTCACACCTTAGCTAAAGAAAGACCTTCAGGCCCATCACCCTCACGCACTACAATTCACTGTGTGTGAATTTGTTCTCCTTTTGAAAAGATTCTCCTAGTAGTGCAGAGCTCTGTGTCCCACACATGCGTCCCACAGACTTTTGTTCATATGGATCAGATATGATGGTCTTAGATAAGGGAAGAAATTGTGTTAGACTTTCTTCCAGTTAGTTGCAGCTCCTCAAGACTAACCACAGCTCTTCAGTTTTTGCAGGACCATTATTTCTGCATTCCCTGCCTTCCATGAGTTGATATGGGGCCAGGCCACTTGGGAGGTTTGGGATATTTCTCTGTGTCCATAATTCCCACGTATCTAATGGGAATTCCCAAGGCTAGTGAAATACAGATGCATATTCTTCCCCAGAATCAGCTCTCTCTCTTTTGTCTGCAGCCCAGCATCAGCGGAGTGGACCTGGATAAATTTCGCCAGATTCTGCTCAACCACTGCGATGTGAACAAGGATGGAAAAATTCAAAAATCTGAGCTGGCCTTGTGCCTGGGGCTTAAAATGAACCCGTAGATGTGACTGTGTTTGTGGCTGTGCTTCCCCCGTGCGAGCCTGCTGCTCCTTGTAGAAGTGTTTCAGTGCTGTGTAGCCGTGTGTGGGGAGGAACAGGGGCACCTTGCTGTAAGGCTGAAGAGCATCTGTATGAAGATGCAGCAGAACGAGAAGCACGTGGAGGGCCTCTCCACTCAGTAACTGAATTTGTGGTGTTCAACAGATGCTGTTGCTCGTGGAGTTCTTTAATAGGATCTCTATCCAGGAGCAGACCAGTTGCTCAAAGTGTGGGGATGCTGTTCTACTCTTATACTGTCCTACTAGTCTTCTAAAACAGGGAACATGTATCTCCTTAAAAGGGTGACCTCAGTATGCTCAGATTGCAGCTACTAAGTGTGTTTGATAGCTGTGAAGTCAATGCCATGGTTAAAAAAATAAGCATTGTGCTTTGTTTGTGCATTTAAAATATTGGATGGATAACAGTGTATTTGTGCAGAAATAAAAATGGCAGTTATGGAAATATAGTAGGATCGGAGTTTTTGTGTTGTGTATGGAAAGCCATCTGCCAGAAACTGATGGACCATACAGGGTAGCCCTTTTGTATAAAATGCATTAGATGGAGAGAGTCATGCAACATCTATCAAATATAGGTTTTTGGTATTTGAGGAGATGAAATATGGCATATTTTCCTGATGAGAAAACCACACACAATAGAAAACACCAACTCCAGGATGAAGTCACAGAGTAAGATCATATCTGGAAGAAGCTCTTCTTCTGACCCATGCTGAAGCAACATACAAGGTTTGCATAAATTGGAGGGCTAGAAGAACAGAAGTCTAAGTATAGCAAAGCTCTGAAACACACACTTAAAAAAATAGAAGTTAGTAAGTCTTTACAAGCTTGAGTGAGCTTGAAACTTCACAGCACTTCTGGGCCATAGGTGTAATCTTGGAGCCTATTGGCAGCAGCAGCATTTGTGCCTTGTATTTCTCTATTCCAAATAATTTAGCCACGTATTAAGATAGTACCCCACCTACGTACCCTCTTCAATAATCCTTTTATCATTTCTAAAGAAAAACACACTTGAGCAGGAACAATTGTTGGCAGAACTTCATATTTTTCCAGCATTTACATCTCTTTCATATGACAGATACAGACTCGATGCTACAAGTTTCTTGCTAACAATATTCTTTGCATAATACAGTACAATGAAACAATTAATTTTACTCTATTTTATAAATATTAAAATAACTCTCAGTCAACACAAATGTAGATGTTGATTTAATAAAAGAGTGAATAGTACCCTGAAGTCCAGAGGTAATGTTTGTTCTCTATTCACATTGTTGACAAACTTATACACAGAATAAATGCTAACTGTGCTCATGTACCGCACTGAACCAGGGCTTTAAGTTCTTAAACTAGTTTTTGCCCACTCTGGCAGCAACATAAATGGCAACTGCAATAACACGAACTTGCAAGGATTTGGAAAGAATACAAAAAATAAATCAGTCTTTAGTGATAGACCCACAGGCCATCAGAGATGCACTTTTCTTCATGAAAACACACTGCGGGAAGAACTATCTGCGGGAAGAACTATGTTCAGGAGTGCATGAAACGTCATTGTCCTGAATAATTTGCCACAAAATGTAATTGCGGACATCACCAACCTTCTTTCCATCATGCCTCTAATATGGCTTATCAGCCAAAGCAATTGCACTTCTATTTTCCTCTTTCTTTTCAGTCCCTATATGGTCATCATTATTATTATTTTCTTAATCTATAATTTCCAGTACTTCGTATATGAGAGGAATTTCTGTACTATGACATGCAACAAATTTACTTTCAGATATTTTATGCTATTGATATCTGTTATATGAAAATCTATGAAAATTCAAGAAAATCTTGCCCTGCCTCACCAAAAAATGTAGCAACCATTAATTCAAAATGAAAAAGTAGTTTAGAGGCTATATGAAACCAAATCTCCTTTACAGGAATTATATAACACATCTTTATTGAGACCTTATGCTCTTCACATTCTCTACAGCCAATAATTTTTTCAACAAGCACTAAGCAGTAATGAATTTGGTATGTTGTTGTCGGAATGCAGTTTGTTTCTTCTCTTTAAATCTGTGGGTTTGTTTAATACAGGATTCTTTTCTGCAAATTTGTGCAACTAGTTTTATTGCATAACTCTAAGGAGCATTTTATAAAATATAGCAAATGTAATTGGCAAATGTAATAGCAACATACATGAGAAGTGGGTATAAGAAACTCTTTTTAAGTTCTTTATGAAGAGTTTCTTCACAAGCTTCTGGTTTTCCAAGTGCCCGATTTCTATTGCATTTTTTTCTTCAAATACATGCTTTGCCTTTCTGTAAAGTGTATCAATTCTCTCTTTAAATTATTCTGTCCCTTACTGACTATTTTTTCCAAGGGAAAGCATATTTAGCTTTTATAATATGTTAGCCCGTAAAGTTGGGAGGAAAGAGAGGTTTTATCTGAAGAGCCCGATGGAAATCTCTTAGAAAAATTTGCCTTGAGATCAGGGGATTGGCTGGCATTCGGTGACTATGGGAGCTCCACCACTACTTTCAGCAGGGGTAGCAATTCATTTTTTATTTTCTTATTATGTGTTTAAATATCTGCTCTGAATTAAGTGAGGATGGACTAGAAATTCCCCAAGGGGATTGTGCTGGGTCCAAGGGGGTGACTGGGCTGGGAAGGAAGGCGAGGATGACACTGTGGAGGAAGGCAGGACTGGATAACTTTGCCCTGTGAGCACTAGGACCACTGTTTTGAGAAGCTGGAGGTTGGCTTGGGAGAAAGTTCTTGGAGCTGAGTGAAATGCTCTGGAGCTGAGAGGAGGACTGAGGAAAAGCGGCCCTGTCCTTCAGCAGGGAGAGCAGCGCTCCCCTCGGTACTCCAGCCCAATCCAACTGCAGCTCTCCTCTAGGCAAGCGAAATGTCAGCGGAGGCGGCAGGATTTGAGCCCTTACAACAAAGGTCAGCAACGCAGTCACTAATGAGCCCAGGGCTTACAGGCCTCGAGCCTCCAAAAGTCAATGCAAGCACTGCAGGCAGGCTTTTTTAGACTTCCTATGGAGGAGTCCTGTTCCTGGCCTGCAGACCTTTATTTTTGGGTTATTATTTTCACTTCAATAATGAATGATTTCTTACGCTCGTTTGTATCAGCTTTGCCAGTTGTAATTCCAATATCTTCATCCTTTTGAGGTGCTATAGGTATAAGGAGAGGCAATAGACTCTCATAAAAAACAGCTATTTGCCATTTCGAAAATTCGAGAGGTATTTTTACATGCAACATGAATTTCCCTGCATAAAGATATGCTATTTTGTATTTGCCTAGTTATACAAAAATATCTATTGCATACACATTACAGAGTTTTTCACAAGAAGACAAAAGCATTTACATACCATAGGACTTTCACTGCCATAAATATACTGAAGCCTTCCAAGCAAGGTGCTGGCCTGGTTAATCATCCTGCACTGATGAAATTTTGCTGAAATCACAGTATCTAGGAGCTTGCATCTTGGTACGTAGAATTTAATAGCAAACTGAAATGAATGAAAGTATTTAATTTTTTTTTCTCTTGATATTCTCATATTTTTTTCTAGAAAACTGTGGTTAAGCAATTTACAGGTGTCTATGTGTCTATAGAATGCAATTTTGCTGATATTAAGTTCAAATGTCTTGTATCACAATACTTAAGAGGTACATTTTCAAAAGACATTTAGCCACTTTAAACATAAGCAGTCAGTAGACACAGCCCTTGCAAAGTGTCATGGTTTTTCACTGTTTGCTTAATCGACAGATTGCTGAATCTGGAAATCAATGTGTGAATTTCCTCAATGCAAAACTGTTCCTTTCCCTTCCTTTTCTTTACTATGAGTTATTGGAGATCATGCCCCAGACTCCTGTGGTGCTCTCTGCTCATCTGGAGTTTTCTTATTTTCAGCCTTTGATACAGTTCTTTTTCTGGGTGACCTGTTGCAAAAGATTTGTTTGGGAGACACTGTCCCTCACAGCTTCAGCTAACTGTAGAAGTGATACCAGGGAAAGATAAACCTCTTTAGGGCTTTTTAGCCCAAATCCATCCCCTTTTTAGTTCCACTGGTTTTGCTAACCATGGCATTATGGAGGCACAATCTTTTCCCCAACGCTGTGAGCCTCAGCGGGCTGCATTCTTAGACCAAGCTGTGGCCATGTAGATCTGCCCCGGAATAAGCGCAGTTTCCCAAATGAGACTCACCATCCCAAACAGCTCACATGCATTCCTATCCCTAGGCAGGATAATGACCGAAATAACCAATTTTTCCAGGATAATGAATCCCAATATGCATGCTCATCTCATTCCCCACGCTACCCGCATTTCCACAGCCTCACATCACTGCCCTAAACTGGAAACAGATGAGATGCTCACAGAGGCCTAACATTTACATTTCTTTGGTGCTTTATTTTCATATTTCCAGCAAAAGAATTCTCTCCCTTTGTTCTCATGATCTGACTTTAAATAATACGGGTGAAGCTGCCTGCATGTCTTATGAAAACTGCTTTTTTATTCCTACTGAAAGCTCTGAATTGAACATAAGCCCAAAAGAAGAGCTCAGAGGACAAGAATCCAACATAATATTTTGATTAGTCTACTTTTCTGTTTGTATGGCAAGAAAATAGAGTCAATATTAATGAAAACAATTGTGACTAATGCAGACAACAAGAATATCACGGAATCATCTGCCATTTTATAATAGCAACCCATCACAAAAAAAAACCTTAATTACCACTATTATCTCTTAAAATGGTTGGGTAACTCTTACATTAATCTGATTTGAAACAGAAAGTTGCTGTTATGTAGTGAAACGTTAAATGAGGCTTTGCTGTGTAATTACACGGGATAAAGTAACTATAAAAGTCATTTTTTGAATGAGGGCTACAGTGACTGCTAATGAAAAGCTCTCATTTTCTGGCTGTTAACTGCACCTGTATTTTCAGTAATTCCACAGGAGAATTGCCTCTCATTTTAAGGAACATTTACATTTGGGAAAAGGTAGGAGGGAAAAAATTGCCACTTATGACCCTTATGAAAAGAATTACTTGCCTGATGCCAAGAGACATTTCCAGGGAGCTTCCGCTGGGCCCCAGAGATAACAATTGCCATTTCCCCCACTTTGTTTTCCTTCGATAACTAATTTCCTATTCTCCTCATTGCCCATGAGGCGAGCACCACCAGTTTTCAAAAACTAACTCTCTCTCCTCTGCTGTGCGAGAAGCTAAACAGAAGCAATACTGGCAACACTGCTGCCCAGCAAAAATTGTTGGCACCACATTGCAAAGCACTGTCAAATGCATAGCAGAGAAGTTTCTCTGCTAATCACTCACAGATACGATAATCTTTGGTGCCACCTGCAATAATCTGTTAGCCCTAGGCTAACAGATTAGTCTGTTCCCAGTCGAATACAACCAAGGAGCTCAGCAGCTGCCAGCTGATCTCTGCGCCAGCAGTGGCTGGAAGACAGGAAAAAACAAGAGGGAAAACAAGACAGAAGCAAGACTATTTTATTTAATCTGGCATCCTTGTAAATGGAAATGTTTTAGGAAAAAATGAATTCTGTTGGATTTGACAGAGTCACCGCAGACTTAGTTTTGGCCAGTTAAAGCTCTTATTATTGGGCACTGTGACATGGTGAGCAGGCGCCCGCCCTCGGCGCTGAGCCCTAGTTTGGGTGCCCCCCGTTCCACCAGGTATCACGGCATGTGCAGTGCCAGACGGGTTCAACTCACTGAGCACCCAGGATGATAAGAGCACATAACCTCATGATGAAAATCAACTGTTTCGGTCTGGACATGTGCTTCCACATCTGGTCTGGATCTGGTTGTCTTTCTGACTTCTTCTAGCACCAATACCATAATAAAGCTGGGGAAGGAACCTGAGACAGATACAAGTGGGCAGCATTAATTAAATATGTTATCAGGGGACATGAGATTTAGCCCCCAACTTCTTCTTCAATACAGATGAGGCCTGCATGCCTACACAATAGTGCTTGTTCCAACTTTCCATTGTTCTGCTTTGTAAAACAACCATCATCAGAGCAGACGGAGAGAAATGGGTCACAGCTAACTAAGCCCCAAGAAATCACCCTCTCCTCGTCCTTCAATTGGGTAGGAGTTTGGCTTTAATTCTGCTGTAGAGAGGATAGAAATCACACAAGGTGACCAGGACTTTGCCAAAGGGCTTCTTGTGACTGTTGGCAATAATTTGCTCATGGGTTTTTGACTCTCCACAAAGTCTCATGTAAAATGTTATTCCCAATGCCTTGTGTGTGGAAAACACACAAGAAATTTGGGCTTAAGTGTCTGGGCTTAAGCAGAATACTTA
>JAUBOD010000003.1:459382-476219 GCA_032353885.1 Nothura maculosa
GAGCTGAAGAAAAGGGAATCTGCTGTCGAGCTTTGCTTAGGAGCGTCTTGTGCTAATGCCCTCTGTGAGTGTGGGAGCAGAGCAAGAGCATGACGAGTGAGGCAACAAACATGTTGCTGGGGGGAAAAACAGGGAAGAGAGAAACGAGCGTGGAAGCCGAGACCTGAGGTGCCAGGTCCTCGGCCAGCACACAACCATTTAGCTTTTGTGTTCGCCTGCTTCCTTGACCTCTGCTCCTTTTCCCTGATAACACAGCCCAGATCAGGCCTTCTCCGTTTTGATAATCTCGCATGTAACCAGAAACTAAGAAACTATTGTCTATTCAAGGATGAGAGGGATTTGGTTATTTCTTTTTTTGCCTCTGGTATTTACTTCATGGGAAAAGTAGGTGGCTAACGTAATTCATGTTTATTGCTAAATGCAGCTCTTTGATGTTCTCTTATTACAATAGCCTGAATGCAAAGCTAGCAATAAACTAGAGAGATGGCACTTCAAAAACACAGTAACACAGTTCTTATGTATATATGTATGTATGTATTTATTTATTAACCTTCTAAACTTTTTGCAGCTTGTGCGGGGTGCTTTTGTGCACAGGGTTCCTGCTTCTGTGCTGCATTTTGTTTGGAGGCTTTTGGCCAGCTCGTCACAATTGCAAACAGCAGGCGTAGTGGCTGCCTGATGTTTTGGAGGATCTCTGGGACACAATGCATTCAGTGCTCTTTACATTGCTTTTTAGTCATAATTAGCTCCATCAGACTCAATTCTTTTCAGTTCCCTTTGACCCCCAGTCCTCTGACTTCTGCAATAGTAGGTAGCATATTTGCATTAGATAAATAGTTTGGAGTAGCTTCATTATGGAAGTCTAATCTGCTTGTTAGAACTGTTAATCAAACAAGATAATACAATATTGTTCTGACAGAAGGATCAGTCCTTGCATCTCTTTCTTTGGAGCGATATACTAAATATAACCCGTGTTTGTGGCTTAGGAAAGCAGAGAGCCGCTGCGGCTCTCTTTCCAGAGTGCTCCGAATTTGCAGTTTCTGGTGGGCCTGTTATCCTGTGATCCTGCTGAATACAATGCAGGGCACCCAGTCCCCAAGCTGTGCGGAAACGCAAACCCTATTATTGCAGGGATGCTCCCCATCAGCCTCATTAGGGATGATGAATGAACGGTCACAGCTGAAGCATTTTTTTTCCCCTCCCCTGAAAAGACCCATTGACAATGGCTGCTGCCCGCGTATATCACAGTCTAAATTAATCAGCCAGGCTACCGCTGCAGTAATACTTACCTTTAAACAACAAAAGTAATCTTGCTTATCTATTTAAATCTCTTGAAGGCACTCTGATGTTCTTCCTTTCTCATGCCTCCTTGTGCAGAATCGCCTCCCAGCCCTCTTGCCTTTCAAGGGCTTCCTCGTGCAAAGGCGCAAGTGGAAACATTTGCATGTATGTATTGTTGTCTTGTTCCTGCACGGTGGAAGCTGCCTCTTGGGCTTTCCTGAGGCTCAGCGAAGAGCTCGCTTGCCTCTACCGCGTTCACATCAGACCTCGGCACCTGGAGTCTGCAGATGCATCCCTGTGGGTGCACTGTTACCCGTGGGGCACAGCTGCATGGGGTGAAGGAGACACAACGTGCACATGGACGTGCCTGCAGGGCTTGGGCTGCGAGGCCAGGCCTCTTCACCAGGTGTCTGTCTCTTGTGGTGCTTCAAGATGCACGTTGGGTCGTATCAACATGTAAACAGCCACCTTTTCTTCTCTTCTCCTTTCCTTTCCCACCAAACGCAGCATCCTGGTCCTGGATGTGGTCAATGGCTTAACATGCATGTTGGGCAGGGCAGGACCTGTGGGTTCCCTCTCCCCCTCGTGGGCCTGGGCAGGACCAGCACCTGGATGGTTTTGGATGTTGTGCTGGTTGGGTTGGGACTACTCAGTATCCATTTCCTTGCCAAGTGTCCTGCATGCTTGTGGTTCTGAACAAGCTGTCATGAAGCAAATGTTTATTGTAATTAGCACCCAAATATGTTGGCCTGGTGAGGAGCTCTTTCGGCTACAGGAATTCCTTGCTTCTGGTCAGGTACGTGGAGCAGAAGGTGCCGAGCTCTACCCAAGGCCTACAGAGATCCTGTTCCTGTCCCTAGTCAAAGATCATCTTCTTGCCTCTCTACATCCCGTATGTTGAATTTGTGAAGAGAAGATGGCTTCTTCTGCTGTGAATCTAGGAAAAAGGAATCTATTAGATGCCTTTTTTTTTTTCTTAAATAACAATACTTCAGCATTTACATTTTGAAATTGAAGTAAGATCTCATTGGGATTTTTTTTGAGATGAGAGTGAAGGGCAAAGAGTGTTTTTTTTTTTCCCTCCGTTGGAGCCAGCTGTGGTTTGTTCGGCTCTTTTTGCATTTGGATGGGCATTTTGTATTGAAATCCAAACTGAGACTGGCTGCTGAAATCACGAACAAGCAGCCTGACATGACTAAATAAGCTTTCAGATGATCCCAGCTAGGCTTTGATGCTGAAGAGAGGGATTTTCATGACTGCGGAAATAATTTGGGAACTCGCTTGCCCCCAGAGCCAGTGGTTCCTCTGCTTGAAGATGATTATGGCGATGATTCATACCGTGGTTAGTCTCAGCAAGAGGGTACCTTGTGTGTAGAAGCTGATTGAACCAAGGAGAGCTTTTCTAAGCAAATCCTCCTCTGTTTTGAGGAGTGTATCTGTAGAAAACTCTCAGGTTTTTCTTTTTTATTATTATTACTTGAGGAAGCATTTATCTACGGAAGGCAATTTGTGTTTGTGGGATTTTTTTCCCCTAGATTCCTGCCCCGGTATTAACTGACTTTGCAAATGAGAATTTCCACAAGATCCTAACTAAGGCTTCCCATGTTTTTGAAATGTGAATGACACGGAGGTTCAGCTAATGAACAATCATATACCAGGAGTTTACAATGTGTGTTCATCTTGATTGTAAAAGTAAGCATAGCAAAAAAGTGGCTTAAACTAGCTAAGTTAGTTTAAACTGGATTTTTTTTCTTCCCTCAACTTACTGGTTTTCACGTTTGGAGAATCTAATTTTGTTCTCACATTCTTAATAGTGTATTTGGTTTCTGATATCAGAAATAAGTTTAATTGAATCCTTTCCCACAGTCTGACTTGGTTTCTGGCTTGATTTAAATTCCTGAGGTTATTTTAAGTATTTTTAATTGTCTGAGGCCAAACTGATTTTTATAGCCGTTTACAGATCCATAAAACCTCAAAAAATGAAAACTGTTGGAGTAACACAAAGACTTTGTCCTTGCATCACACTTCCTTAGATGTCTTGTGGTTGGGATCCCAGTGGCATTGATGGGAAATGAGTGAAGTATTTTATACAAGGTTGTTTGAATGGCTGAGTAACCACTTCTGAAAGCAGTCCCATGAACAGGCCTACGTTAGGCAAAAGTAGATCCAGGGATCCCTGAGATGATGAGAAAGGAAGGATGGAGCTTCAAATGTAAATCTGACAAATGTGGTTAAGTTGGTGGGTATTTAATAAACCTTAGGCTTATATTCGTCATGGGAAGAGTGGTGGCAACATGCACAATTGCCACATGGAGCACTGGAACCTAGTGATACTTGAAATCAGTCTCCTTGTTTGTTTTCTCTTGCAGTTTGGGGCAGAGTTCAGACGGTTCTCCCTGGATCGCTACAAGCCAGGCAAGTTTGAAGACTTCTACAAGCTCATCCTTCACATTCATCACATAGCCAGCCTGGAGGTGATGATTGGATATGCTGATGTGCATGGAGACCTTCTCCCTATTAATAATGACGACAACTTCCTCAAGGCGGTTTCAAGCGCTCACCCGCTGCTCAGGGTTTTCATACAGAGACAAGGTAAGATGCAGGTTTGATGTCAGTGGATCTCTGGCCCTTTCAAGATGCATTTAAAGGCCAAGACGATGTAAGAGGGCCCCAGGAGCCTTCCCACCCTTCTTTCAGGAGGATCACAGACTTATTTCCTGCACTTCATTACAGCATGTAGGAATGGCTTCAGGTGAGGGGCCGGAACAGGCAGCAGCCTGTAAGGTGTTAGGATCAAGTGTCACTGTGAGCCACTCTTCCCAGGGGGACATACCTTGTCTCGCTGGTGTTATCTGAATGTGCCACATGCCCCTCTCTGTCTGTTTGAGGGAGCTGTGGGGAGGAGGACCCTAGTGTTGTACTGCTTATTTAGAAATGTTACCTATCCAGTCATTCCCACTGGGAATCAGTGTTGTACCCAAATGATCCAGGCCCCTGCAGTGAACACAGACAGGCGGATACCAAGTTATAGGGGAATTAAATTCTGCCACAAAGGAGGTCTTATTTAAGTTTGATTAAATAGATAAATTATAGTTCTCCCTCTTATTCCTATGTTAAGGAGTATTGTTTATTTCCCTCTTTGAATCATTAAGCAAGTGCTGGACAGAGTTGCCCAAATATCAGGGTGACATCAGGCTTAAGTGTCTGTATTTTGCTCTCATAAGGCTTTTTACTGCAGATACCTGATCATATACCCTGCCTCCTTTGTACAGATTGTGCTAATCTTGTCTGAACCCTTGTCTGAAGCAGTTGGTGGCTTTTTATAGCAAGGTGTTTCTGCAGAGTTCCTTAAGTGTCAGGGGAACCGAGCGCTGCTCTAGCACTGCCTCCACATTTGTTCCCAGTCATGGAGTGATTTATAGCCCAGGTTTGGAGTTAAAATTTTGTCAGTGACAGGCTCAGAAATGAGACTTGGTTTGTGACTGAGCAGCCATGTGGCTTTTGGGGGCTGGATTCTTTGCTGTGTGGATCTCTGTATGGACCGAGAACTACCACGAGGTTCCAGGCTGCCCACTGGTACCAGGTGGTGTGGTGTGTGGTGGGCTGCCAAGCTGCATCCCACCCCAGTTGGAGCATATTGGCTGCCTTCCCTTTTGTACACGGGAATGATATTCAAGGAAGCAGTGGATAAGAGGATCTAGAGCAGATTTCTGATTTATTTATGATCTTTTTTTGCGAGTTTATTAAATGAGTGGGAATGTCTGTGAGAGAGGGCTCGGGTTGCTGGCTCTCCCTTTTTGTGCAGAAAATGCAAAGCTGGATGACAAATTCCATTACGTCTTCTTCCTGCAGCACATGTTTGGGCTTGTGAATATTCATTTAGAGCCGGGTCAGGAGAAATCCCTTGCATGGCTTTGTCATGCCTGTGTCAGTTCTAGTTTATTCATGTGCCTTCTGCACCGGAGCAGCCCTGTTGAAAATGTGGCTGTCCTTGCTCTGCTCTGGCTGACTGCTACTCCCCTTCAGTAGGAAGTTATATACCGGTAGTGAAGGTTTCCAACCTGTGATCCTAACATTTAAGTGCAGTATTTTTATTTTTCAGAACATTTTCTTTTGCCTGTTGCTCAGTGGAAAGAATAGTACTGACAAGACGGGAAGCTGAATGCAAGAGGGAAGACAGGCCACTAGCTCCTTACCCAAACCAACGCCTGAACGCTTTCCCAACCTTTGTCCACTTCCTTCCCCAGACAGCAGGAAACTCTTGTGCCATTCAGATGATTGTGGTTTGTCTGCTGTGTTTCAGATCTTAACCTAGACTCTTGACTGTGGAGGTAGAAAAATACAGTGATGGGGCAGTGGAGAAACATGAAGCGTTGAGTTGGAAGGAGACTGCGGAGCATGGAGCAAGGAGACTGGGGTCTTGTTAGACCATGGCTCCCTGTCCATGGGCGAAGTGCTGGGGTGGCTGCCAAAGCTTGATGCAGGGGTGCAGGGGCTTGGGGAACTGGCCAGAGGCAAGTGGGCGTGAAAGCTCTGTGAATGGCTCAAGTTTGCGTCTTTTTCTAGCAGAGCAAAGTGTTAATCAGTTGCATGATTAGCTAATCTTATCTGTTTTTCCTGTTCTGTAGCTGCATTATATTCTTTATCTTGTCAAGTGGATTATAATAATGTTAAAACAGCTTAGGTATTTGTGTGATCGGAGTGACAAAATAGGTAACTTTTTTACTTTCCCTATATCAAGGAGCAAGGTTGAGCGATCTGATTCTGTTTAGTTCTTTGTCGTTGTTGTTCAGACTTATCTGAAGTTAGTCTCCCACTTTAAGTCCAAAAGCCTCTCGCTCCCTCTGTTGTTCTGCTCCCTCTTCTGCTCACGTGCCCCCAGCTCCTGATGTTCTTGGGGATCACGGTGGCCTTTGAGCACTTGGTGCCTTTGGGCAGCTGGCTCCGGGTTCTGCACGCTCTTCCTCTTGCAGCCTCTTTCCAAGCGTGCTGCTAGCATGTCTGCAGCTCGAAGGAGAGCAGTTTCAGCTGTGACAAGTCTTCTAGTTCCTAGGGACATGACCCATCTGCTGAAGCTGTTCAATGCTCTTCTATTTTTATTTCTTTCTTTTTTCTTTCCCCTTCAAGCTTCATGATCCTAAACTGCAATGAGAGAACATGGTTCTAACTAGATAACGAGGCTATAAAGAGAAAATCAAGCCATATCTCCTTTAACTTAATTTGCAGGCTACAGAGTGTCCTTGCTGTGTCCTTGCCTACTCTAAACCTATGTGGCTCTTTTGACCTGAGCACAATAGTGATGTGAATCAGCTGATGCCTCAAGCCCAAGAATTTATTCACTTGGCCATTAACCAATATCAAATGTATCCAGTCTCTTTGTGGAAGGTGCCTGCTGTTAGGGAAAGGACGGATATCCTAAAGACCATAAAACAATGCAAGGGATTATGCATGTGTTTTACTTACTCCACAATAACTGACTCTTGTACTCTAGCCAAGAGCTGCTTGAAGGAAGAATTTATCTGATGACAGTGTCTGATTTAAACTTGAGCACTTGAGACAGTTGGTCTATTGAATACTGCAAAAATATTTAAATGGAAGCTTTTCAAGTAGAAAAAAATTAAAAATTGAAAAGCATCAATATTATATGCTGTGAGTGCACTGCATTTTTTTCTTCTATCATTAAATTGAATGACCTGTTATTATCAAATCTTACTTTTAATATTTATTGCCTAGAAGCAGAATATGAGGTCAAAGTGTTCTTTATTAGAGCCTATTAAATGAAGTGAAGTGTAATGACTCCATCGTTGTATGCCTGCTTGAAACCACTCCTTGAACTTGGCCAGTGAGACTCAGGGATTTAAGTGAAGTTCTACCAGATAACCCAGGTAAGGAGAGGAAATCTTGAAAGCTCTGTTATCCACAATGGTGCTTTAACTTGGCAAGGGTAGAAACTCCCCTGGGAATTGTTGCAGAAGGACCGTGCTGGTCACCTTGCAAGCACTCCATGCGGGGCTTATTCCCAAACTCAGAGGTGAGTGCAGGACTGAGGAGCTGAAGAGCAGCAGGCCCAGTGAGCAGAGTGGTGTTTGGGTCTAGTTATGGTTGTGCACGCTGCTGCAGATCCAGACTAATGACCTGATTGAGAGGAGCTGTGCTGGGGACCAGCCCTTCCCTTCCTGCTGCTCATTGAGCTCTGTAGAGCTTGCACGGGCAGTAACAGATCCGCTGCAGCAAAGGGGACGTGCAGCCTTGACTCCAGCCTGCAGTCAATTAATTCCCTTCTGGAGAGGTGTATCCTGGTGGTGGTTTGAGGTTTGGAACCCCTGCTTGCTTTGCCCGAGTTTCAGCAGGTGTCCTTGTTCCTGTAAACCCTTCGTGTTGATGAGAAGGTGTCCCTCCCAGCAGAACAATTCCCAAGGAAAGCCTGAAGGAGTTGGGGTTTGGAGGAAGGACAAACCTGCTTAAATCCTCAGGCATTCTTGACAAGACATGTGCAGTGTCTGTAGGGGCTGAAATTGTACGTGTGGCTGTTGCGTGCGCGCAGCTGCTGATCCTGTGAATCAGCAGCTCTATTGCTATTGCTCTTAGGCAGCTTCCTTGAAAAAATAACAAATTAATGAATGTGGGGAGCTGTATATAGCCTAGAGCAGATCAAATTCACAATCTAGTAAATGCCATAAGTGAATTGGGGCTGTTCAGGTAGCCTGAAACTGAAATCTGAATGGAGAAGCCTCCTTGGGCACCTACCTTGGTATCCTTACTTGTTCGTGATGTCTTCTGTTTCCCGTATAGTCATGAATTTTGCAGTCTGGAAAACCACTAATGTATTAAAAAATAGTAATCAGAAGTGCCACCTTCAGAAAGTCTCCAAGTGCCTGTTCTTTTCCATGATATTTTGATAGTTTATTGCTGAAACAGTAAAACAGTATATTGGACTGCAGGCCCAACTTTTCTCCTTGAGTGCTTAGCTGCTGTCTGCCATGAGCTCCCACTTAGAACCCGATCCAAAAGCAACAGTTGGGAAAAATGTGCATCTACCCGGTTGGCTTTTGAGTCTGGTCTTGAACTTGGCTTGGTTTAATTTGATTTTTGGAAGATTTTTTTTCTTTTTTTTCTTCTTTTTTCTTTCTTTTTCTTTTTTTTTCCTCTCAAGAGTTTACAGTGACAGTGTTTAAACTGCTGTGCCGTGCAAAAGCCAGTCCTTTCTGTATGCTCAGAAACAGGCCAGACCTCTGCAATTCGTTGTTTACCTGGCAAAGTTTTCATTCTGCTCCAAGCACCAGCATCTGTGCTCAGCTTCTTTTGTATTATAAAATCCTAGCAATCACACTGAGAATTCTGAAATAGAAATGCGCAAATAGGAACCATGCCCAGGTCTGGCTGAAACCCTGACGGTGGGTTGGTTTGTTGTCTTTCAAACTCTAAGCAGATAATCCCCAGGAATGGTGGTTGGCTGTCGGGCCACATGTATTAAACAGGAAAACTTGCTTTGAGGCAGCAGCTAAAATTAAACCTGTTTCTCGCTATTGCAAAGCTTTAACCCTCTGCTCAGCCTTCCCAAGTGGGCACAGCTGGAGAAGTAAAATCTTTCACGTCCTCTTTTTGGTTCCTCAGTAGCCTTCCTGTTTGCTGTGAATGCCAGCATCAGCTTTACTAGCTGAAAAGATTCCCCTTCCAAGCAAGAGGAGTGCCCTGTCCTCGTCCTGGTGTGTTAAGGAATGAAACAGGTAGGAGCAGATGTGGAGGAGAGCCCTTCTGAAGCGCTTCAGATCTTGCTGCAAACTTTCCAAACAGCCTCGGAGTTTGGGGTGTGGGAAGGAAATGAGGAAAGTTGAGGGTGTGGAGAAGGTGCCTTGATGTCTCCTGTGCTCCTGGGCCCTGGCTCTGGCGGCACCAAAGTACCAGCAGATTTAAATGGGATTTGCACTGCCGTGGATCCCCAGCTTCCCAGGAGGAAGTGCTTATCTGCTCACGGCCTTTGGAAGCGTGCAGCTCCGCTGCCTTTATTAAAAAGCAGGCAGAGCATCTTGTTTTAGCTTTAACAAGATTAGGGGATGGCTGTAGACTTCATGCAAATATACTAGGAATTTGCTGCTAGGCTTAAGCTAAATCCTTTCATGATTTTCATCAGAAACATCTCTGCGTGTTGAGCTGGAGGGGCCTTTGAGTGTTTGTTAGGCCAAGTAATCTTTGTCCTACTCAAGTCTTTTGATATCTGCAGATAAGTTAAAAAGCAACCGTTTGTTCCAGTGAAGTCTGGCAACAAATCAATGCTACTCCTCTACTACTTCACCTTTCGTGTGCAAATGATGAGACTGGATAATCATTGTGTTTGAACTGCTTTATTAAACATCTTTAAAAACCCGTATCTTTCCCCTGGCTTGTCAAGTATAAACACAAAACAGACCTGGAGTTGGTTGCTGACCTGGTTAGTAATACATCTGGTGCCTTGGCAGTGCTAGCACTGTGCTGCTTCTCTCCCCGTCTCCTTTTAGAGCATGAGGATGTTTGATTTTCACCACCAATTACTTTAGTTACAGCCAAAATAGCAAGCAAGCCTGAATGCCAAGGGACAGGAGGCAAAAGTGCCTAAATTTGCCACTGTAGGATTGGTAAATACTCGTAGATACACCATGCACGGATGGCAGAATAAAAGCCTTGCACAAATGCTGCTGCTCTATAAATGATAGAAGATACTTGAGGCATTCATGTCAAAGCAGCGTGGGATTTGGTTTTAGCTTTAATGTGTCACGAGCAATAATAAAAATTGCACTTCAAAATATACTTGATACTTAAAAATTACATCTGGCTGGTGCTGGAGCCCCAAGTTCAGCTGAACTTAGGCTAGAGGAGCTAGTTTACACTGGAAACCCGGGCAGCTCTTTAAGAGCCTCTGACTCAACTCCGTGCTTTGCTGTTACTGTAGCCCACATGAGAACAAATAAATAACAATCCTCACATTCCTTTTGGTCCTCTAACTGGCACAGCAGTAACTTGTGTTTTAAAAAATTAAAGTGATAAAAGAAACTTCTCAATCATGTCTGCCTAAAGATAATTTCAGAATTCTTCCTCGTCTTCCTTGCTTTGACTCTTGTTATTTAGAGTAGGGAAACTGCTTCAGCAGGTGGCTTGCCCGTATGAAAACAGTGGTGAGGAAGAGCTGTCAGATGATCCATCTCCCTTATGGTCTGTGTGAGGGAATTTTCCACTATTTATCTTTCCTTACCTTAGTAGTCAAAACAAGAGATGCTGTTTCCTGCTCATGGCTCAGGTTTTTTTCCTGTTCTGCCTGGCTGTCGTTTCCGTTCCATGGATGATGGAAACAAGTCCAGTGTGCAGATAACGGAGAAGTGCACTTGACATCTCACTTCTTTGATACACGTTCCTGATTTCACCTGAAGAGACCTTGTGGAGAGCAGCATAGTACAAATGCGTCTGTTAGCTCAATGTTCAGGCCTGCAGAAATTTATTAGAAAATAAAGTATTTTAAAAGTATTTTAAAGCTGCTGTAGTATTTTGCTGAAGTATTTTAAAGCTGCTGTAACAGCTTAGGCTGTACTCATCCTGAAAGCAGCTGTGCTGTGGTGTTCTGTTGAGTACTGGTGATAATGCATTAAAAACTAGCAGCTTTCCAACTAGATGCTCCTTAACCTTTTTTTTTTTTAAAGGAAAAAGAAAGATTCAAAGCTCTTCTGTCTCTCGACTGCCTGGGTTATTGGCATTTCATTTTCCAAGGTTAAATAGGTGTGCTCGGTCTTAATACTACATGAGAACCCAGGATATTATTTTCAGTATTCTCAGAAACAGCAATTTAAGGGAGGTTGAGAGAACTCTTTCTTGAACCTACCCCTAATGATGAACTATTTTTTCCTCTGTGCTATGTTTAGAGTAGTGAAGAATCCTATGGGAATATTAAGGAAACTATTAACCTAGAAAACTCCAGTGTTGTTCTTGCTCTGCATGAGTCCCCTGCCATATGCTGACATTAAGTAACCTCTGAAAACTTCATGCTGAATAACTTTGGCACCACTTGGCTCCTCCTTCCTTCTCCCCCTCTTCATTCTCTTAATTTTTCTAGTTCACTTCTCCCTTTTATTTTTTCTTTCAGCTCTCTGCTTTATAGTCTTCATCTTTTGTTTATGAGTTGCTCTTCACTGAGCTTTACATTTCTTGGCTGAAAGCAAGTGCTTGCTGGTGACCCTTTTGTTTATCAAGAGACTGGTTGAGTAATGTTAATATGGAGAGGGATGGAGATGGCAGAGCACATATGGAAACGTCAGTTCACCAGGACAGGCTGCCTCTTGCAATAGATCTTGGACTAACTATTTCTTCTCTGATGATGCTTTGGGGATAGAAATGGTGGAGAAGTCAAGTTTTTAGAAAAAGTAAAGTTTTGAAGAAGAACACCTATTTAAATTGAATTAGCAAATAAATAAGAAATGAATTCTTTCTTTAAGCTTCAATCATCTAAAACAACGGGTGACCATTTAGGTTGGTTTAATTTGCTGCTCATACAGAAGGGCAAATTCCTGTTTCTCATCTTACATTGAACTTGAATCTTAGGATGCTCTGGTTAAAAGGTCGCTTCTTTATCTGTCAGATTGCTTCATGGCAGAGCTACTTTGCCATATGATGGCAATTATATGGTGTCTCCTCTTACCACCTTCTTGGACCTGAATAATCATGTTCTGTTGGTATCTTCCTATGTTGGTAAATGAGGCAGGAATTGCTTTGGGGGTGCTAGTGAACTTTACATTTGCAAGGATACCTGAAAATGCTTATTCTGGTTAAAGCTGCCACTGTATCTGTCTAGTGCCCCTTCGTGTGTAAATAGGACGAGCCCAGAGGCACACTGAATTCTTTTTAGTAGGTTACAGTAATTCTGTGACTGGTGCCTGTGACCTCTTTAAGGTAATCTCGTTGCACCGGTCCATCATAATGAAAAACAGGAAATGTTTTGTGCTGAATTTGAGGTTTTGGTCGATTCCCTCGCCTTTGGCTTGTGAATGCAAAGGTGCTGGTGAGCATGGTGCAGAATTTCCCTTTCCCTGTTTGTTTTGGCTCCTGGGCTTCGGAACAAAGTCTGTGTGACAGTGTTACCTGGCACCTCCTGATACAGCATAGAGTTTGGGGCCTAAAAGTTCCTTGTGCTTAAGAGAAAAATTGAATGTCTGTCTTCAAGTGGCCCTGAGGGCTGGCACCGTGTTCCCTAGGAAAGCACTGACTTTTGCTGTGCTTTGCTTTAAGCAGGATTTGTTTTCCCCCTTCCCTAATCTTTCGACCACCTTCCTCTGGTTATAGGGATCTATTAACTGACATGCTCCACCTGGAGAGGAAGTTGCAGCAATTTGTGTTGCCCAAGTCCTGGTGTTCACAGCGTGCTGGAGGCGTTTGCTGAGTTGGCTCCTGTGACATGTAGGCTGACTTCTTGACAGCTTTCCAAGGGTTTTGCTTTGCACTTGCAGTAGGAGGGCAGGAGAATTATCTTGGCTTGGGGTAAATGAATTGTTTTCCCTTTCTTGTACGTGCCACCTCTGAGAGAATGTCCTAAATTGGAGCCTCACTCTGTAGCAAGCAATGGAAAAAGGAGAGGTGGAAGGAGCAGCTTATCCCCTAGCATTCCCTAAGCCCTGAAGCTCTTTGGGAGATGTGTTATGCAGTTGTATGTGAATGAAAGAAGTGAGATCCTTAGCTGAGGATGCTCGGGGGAGGCAGAAAGCTTGTTGGCAGCCTCTCAGCTCGGAGAGAGGGAAAATTCCCCTTTCCTGCTGCTGGGCCGCTCCACTTGCCAGCCCCTCACAGGGGACCTGTGGCCTCTCAGGGAATTGCAGGAATTGTGGAAGGGCTCTCCTGCCTTCAACCCTCATGGAGACCCTTGCTGTGCGAGTGCTGCCGAGCTCTCTGAGGTGGGGAGAAGTGTTTAAGCTTAGCTCGGGCTGCCATGTCATCCAGAGGCAGCAGAGAGGAGGAGCGTGGAGGGAAGCTGCAGGCCTCGTACCCATTGCAGTGCAGTGTCTGCCGCTCTGGGCAGAGCGGTTTGGCAGCATCTCAAAACCACTCTCCCCTCTCCCAAACGTTCCCAGGAGCAGCTGGCTGCGGGATACAGCTCACGAGACGGAGCACGAGGAGCAGCTTGCCACAACTGACCTGTCTTGCTCTGCTCAGATGGCTCTTAGGAAAAGCCATCAGCTTGGGAGAGCGCTCGGCACAGGCCAGCGAGCCTGGGGCGCTGCGGAGGGGCACACAAGGCCCCAGCTCACAGTGGGTTTCCACCAACAGCAAACCATGGCCATGCGGAGAGATGGTCTCCCTGCAGCCAGCTCGTTCGTCCTGGCAGGACAACAGTGTTTCCCTGTTCTCGAGCTGTTCCCTGTTCCCCACCCTTCCCTCCCGTTGCGTCCCGGGCCGTGTTGCCTCATCCCGAGGGAGCGCTGGAGCTGCCCGATGAGTGTCGCGTGCGTGTGGGCAGCGGCTCCGCAGGCCCGTCCTGCTGGCCCATGGGCGTGTGGGGCCTTATCGGCACATCGGAGTCAAGCTCCACTTCACAAATTACTGCCTGTGTCTCAGCTTTTCCTTCACATCCATGCGGCTGTCCCAGGAAAGCTGTGAGAGAATTGCGAAGGAGACACTTTCATACGTGCATCAGTAGCAACTATGAGAGAAGATACCTTGATCCCTGCTAGTGCAGATGTTGTGAACTAGCTTGATTCTGAGTGCTTGGTAAACGTAGTGCTCTGTGTGACAGCTCTTCTGTACCTGTCACCCTTGGAGCAACTTGAGCAAACCAAGCCCTTGCAGACCTCCTGGCACTGCATAGACCTCCTCCATAGCACAGAGTGGATCCTGGCACTTGGACATAGCAAGAGCGTTGGTATTGAACCCCTGGGCATGTAGTCTGCTCCATTAGCCTCCGCAAGGAACCCGGTGGTTCTGCCACTGCCCTCGTGGTACTGCTGGGGTCCTTCTGGAGCCTCCTGCTCCTGAGTGAGCTCTTCTGGTGAAGCTCGAAAGGCAGAAGAAATGACGTGTTGGAGACGGAGGATGTGAGTGGGAAAGATGGAGAAGAAACGGAGAGACCAGCAAAATCTCTCTGGTTTTGAAAATTTGCTCACCAAGGACTTGGACTCCAGATAATCAGTCTACAAAATCTGCCTTCCTAGATCTTTGCCTCAGGACTCTCTTTAAATTTAAGTATGGTCAGACTTTTAAGACATTATTCAGCATTGCTCTTTCTTTATAGCACTTAGCATCTGCAAGCTACTGGTTTAAAAAAGCATTTGCAAAATCAGTAGTGGTTCTGAGCAGAAAGGGGCAAAGCCCAAGGAGCTGTCAGGATGTACTTGATACGTAGCTAGAGCTGCTTTTGGAGATGCTGCCCCAAAGAGGGCATCCGAGTGAGATTGGATGTTAAACCAGAAAGAACAGAATTCATTTCACACATCTGTGTCAGTGTAACTGAGAATATTGGTACATGGAAGAAGCACAGTGATTGCTTGTAATATTTGTTTCACCTTGCAACCTGTTCATCTAGGCAGTGGTTTTTGGTAGCTTAGATGCCAGTCAAATGCGACAAATCCTACAACAAGGCGTGTTGGTTTATCTGTGGCAGCACAGAGCTCCTTAAACAAAATCCCTAATTTTACTTCTTCCATAGTACTTTTCCCTGTTTGTAAAGCTATTTCTCTTGGGAACGGAGGGTGTGAGGCCCATGGTCACCAAGCTGCTGGCTCACATGGTGGTGCATGTGCCAGTGTGGTGGCACAGCCATTGCCACCAGCACCTCCTGAGCAGGATAATCAGCTCTGTGGAGAAATATGTGAGCTTTTGCAAGAGGCAGAGCTCTGCTTTCCCAACTGCTTGAGGCAGGTAAGCTTGCTTTATATATATATATATATATTTATTGCAATGGGCAGTTATATGCAGAAATTTTTATCATGCCACTGAAAGCTGAGTGAACAGTTTCTGCTCTGGCCTGATTTTTTTCTTTCTTGGCTACTTTAAAAGCATATCTGATCCCATGCTATTTAGTGATTTTTAATGCCCCAAAGAGAAAAAGCTCGACATTCTGGTATTTTGACTAGTGAGTACACCTTTCACAGAGAGTTTGTGTTGAGCAATAATTGCTAGCTAATAGCTTTTAAAGTTGTGAGTTACGATGAGAATTCTCCTCAAAATACTAATATATCTTTGAGTGGCTCAATTTGATTTTTAGGAAGCTGTCAGATGCCCAGCATGGCAGCGCCCAGAGCTGTGCCTGCCTTTCTGTCCCCACAGCAGCACCAGCAACACCATGCAGCTGCTTTGCTCTGCTGCTCCCTTTTTACAGTGACCAGCGGCAGGACCTCTGGATGCAAAGGATGGGGAACCACCTTAAACTCCAACCCTTTAAAGCCTCTGTGGGTGCTCCTTCAAAGGGCGCTCGTGGCTGGATGTGTAAATTGGGAGCTGGTTCTCTTCGGACATGGGATGTGCTTTCCTGGGCTTCCAAGGAGAAGGAGGGGTGGAAGGGCAAGTCAGCTGTTGCAGCACCCTCTCTTGTGGTCTTCTCTGTGCGTCTCTCTGGAAACTCTGGAACTCAGCTCTGAGTCTGAAATTTAAAGCACAGATTAATAGGAAAGAAGGGAGTTTTGTTTTGACTCTTTTGAAACTGCATGACTTTCAATTCTTTTTTAATTGGAAATATTTACTAGAAATCTAGGGCAAATTTGTTACCCCTCCTGCTTTCTGTGGAGTAAAGGTGGAGAGAGAAGTTACCTCATGTTGTCTTTTAGTAACTCTTTCAGCCAGACTCTTTCTCAAAATGAAGAATTTTCACTTTAATTTATTTTTATCCATTAAAAAGGGATTTTGGTGGGGTTTTTTTGCTAATTCAGTAGCTTCTGAAACAGCAATATCCATGGTTATTGTCCCAGCAAAAGCTGGGTAAACAGCTCCTGCACTGTGGGACACTTAAAGCAGTCAAGGAGAAGGTACCTCAGACCACGTCAGTTCTATAGGGAAAGAGAAGATGCAAGCTCTGGGTGTGTTGTCTCGTGCACCTTTATTATCTTTACAAGCCAGGTGAGATACCAGCTCCTTAAATAACAGCTCTGGGTCTTAAGCAAGGATTTCGTAACAAAGTTGTTTGACTCATCAGCTCTTGGGAATAGCAGCCTGCGTTTGTTTTGCTGGTGGGGAAAGGGCTCTCTGGGAGAGGCTTTAGGAAGGCTTAACACAATTCTCTGCCTGCCTCTATTTTCCTCTTGTGGTCGGGATGCAGCGTGTGGTAGAGTGGTTAAGCTCTGGGCATGAGGTCTCTCCTAGGCTGCTCTATGATACTTTTGCAGGGGAAAAAAAAAAGCAGAAAAAAAGGACCTCATTTTGGAGTGCTGCCACAGCGCAAGCTGAATCATGACCATGAAAACTGCTGAAGGGGGTCTGTGCGAAATAACAAGTGTCCTCTGCCAAGGGTTATTTCTGGCGGCTTCGATTACAGCCCTCCCTTCTCCACTGGCCACGCCGGTGTCTGTGGAAACGGGTGCCGAGGTGGGTGCTGAGCAGGGGGACACGTTTGCAG
>JAUBOD010000003.1:524774-538253 GCA_032353885.1 Nothura maculosa
GTGCTGAAATCGAAGTGTGGAAACACGAGGTCGCCCTGGGCGTCGTTGTCCAGCTGAAACCCTCTGTTGCTGTAATCCGCGTGGAGTCTCTTCTTCCCGTTGTGGGTAGCCTTGTTGTGCTCCACAAGGCTTTTCAAGTCATGGAAAGTCACTGTGCAAAACAAGCAAGCTAAGCCGTGCATCAGGAGGTGCTTCACGAGCTCCTCCTCACAGAGGAAACACTTACACGAGTAGCAGCGCACGGTCTTCTCCGTCATCCACCGAAGAAACGGGGCGCACGCCGCGAGCTTGTCGGGCTCCAGGTTCTCCTCCACCTTGACCTCGCCGTGTTTGTGAGCCACCTCCATGTGCACCTGGTACACGTTGGACGGGAAGAGCTCGTTGCACACGGGGCACGTCTTCCACTGCTTGGCCTGCCTGACAGTGGCGCCCGCGCCGTCGGGCGGCGGGGCGAGCACGGGCGGCGAGGGCGCGCTGGCCGGCGGCGGCGCCAGCTGCGGCACCAGCTGCACGGGCACCTGCGGCGGCGGCGCCACCGTGGCCACGGCGCCGCCGGGCGCCACGGGCAGCGCCACCGACACCAGCGTGTACGTGGGGATGCCGTTCACCTGCTTGCCCGTGGGAATGAGCTGCCTCAGGATGGGGCCCGCTGCCAGGAAAGGGGCGTTCTGGGACACGGCCGGCGGCGCCGGCTGGTTCACGGGGAGCACCCCGGGCTGGTTGAGCTGCACGATGCCCGGCCTCACGGGTGGCCTCACGGGCACCACTGCAGGCGCGACGGGCTGGTTGAGCTGCAGGACGCCCGAGGCAACCGGCTGCGCCACGGGCAGCACCTGGGGAGCCAGGGGCTGGCTCACGGCGCCCAGCGAGGGGCTCACAGCCAGGACGCCCGGCGCCACCGGCTGGCTCCCGGGGCTAACGGGCTGCGCCACGGGCAGAGCGCCCGCCGCGACCGGAGCGTTTATGGCGCCAAGGGGCTGGTTGACGGGAAAGAGCCCGGGCCCGACGGGCGCATTAAGCGGCAGGACGGCGGGGGCCACGGCTCTGTTCAGCGTCCCCACGGAGGGGTTGAGAGGGAGCCTCTGGGAAACGACAACAGGCTGCGCCGGCGGCGGCGGTGGCTGGAGGTTCACGGCGTTCTGGCCCACGGGCAGGCTGCCGGACACCAGCGCCACCTGCGGGAAGCTGAGCTGGACGCACGCGGGGCCGGCGGCGGGCGGCTTCGGAGCGATGTGCATCTGCTTCACCACGCCCGGCTTCTTGATGTGCTCCGAAATGACGGAGCGCAGCTTGTTCTCCAGGTCGCGGTGCGTCTCCGAGGTCAGGACGTGGTACATCAAGGAGTCCTGGCTGTTGGCAGCGGCGTTGCATTTCTTGCAGAAATGCTCCAACGTGAACTCGTCACTTTCTGCGAGCCGCTGGCCAAAATAGGCGCCAATCAGGTTCTGGAAATGGTTCATCAGCACGTGTTTCTTCATGTTGTAATACAAGGTGTCTGTAAAGTGACATTTTAGACACGTAAAGTTTATGATGTCACTCCTGAACTGTTTCATGCCATCCAAAATGCTGACTGTATAGTTCTGTATTCTCTTATTCGCCGAGTGAAACATCCGGATATGCTTTCCCACTATTTTGGGATCAGAAGCAAATGCACATTTCGGGCAAGGAACCACCAGCTCTTGGTCCATCTCATCTTCATGGTAGCGGTGCAAGTGGCTCCTGAAGGAGGTAAGCAACTTGGAAGAGAACTTGCACAAGCTACAGCAGTACGGCTTGGTGCGGTATCTCTGCAACAGAACACAAACACCCGCTTAGCAAAGGCCACTTCCAAAGCCCTGTGCTCCATCTGATAACAAGCCTGCGCTGTCACCTGTCCCAAATGCCTTCCCGGGCTGCACAGCAGACACCTCCTCGGGTTCATGGAGACCTGTCCCTGGAAGGCAGACTTCAAAGAGGACAGACTTAAGAAGGGAAGAACATTGATGCCCTTTGTGCTTCTTGATAAGGAGGGTGTAAGGGGTTCTGTTCTAAGCTGGGTCAGGAAATTAGGAAGCTGGTTGTAAGCAAGGGGCACCAAGCACAGAACAAGAAATGAGGAGTTCCCAGGCCACCGCACACGGAAGTGAACCCTTCCCAATTAGCAGTAGGAGTCCTTTTAAAATGGAGCTCTCCACATATTACTTAACAGGTAATAGAGCCATCTCCTATTTACTGGGGGAAAAAGGGAAAAAAAAAAAGAAGGTTCTTTGAATGTTTCAATATCTCCTCCTTTACTGAAAGCTTTTAGGAAGCGCCTCTGCCAGCAGAGCCACAGAAGACTTAGAAAAGGGAAAGAAAATGCTGAAGTAAAAACGACCTCTACCAAGTATCTCAATATACCAGATATCCCATTACTGTAATTTCTTTAAGAAACTAACTTGCATGCTCATAAGTGTGGATTCTGATCGGAATTTAGGAAAAACATTTTTACTATGTAAAAAAACCTAACCACTTTGAAGCATTACTTTTATATCCCTATCCATATAAACAAACAGTGGCACTCCAAGAAAAACTTACACTCGTCTTATTTCACGTAGCCATGAAGATCATCTCTTTAGTTGCACTAAAGCCAGGTCCAGATTAGAGCCTATGAATCTGGAAGTCAGATTTGAATCCGATAATGCCACTGTCTGGCCTGGCTACTGAGCTGCACGCTGCACAAAAGTACTGACATGTTACAAGCAAGTCAAGGGCTAAACTAATATACTATTCTGGAGTTAAAAAAGTGGTTTTACTTCTTTTACAAACATTGCAATAAATGATATCGAGAATCCAACCCCATTATGTGCATACTTGTAAGACAAGGAGAAATATTTCTTTATGTCTTCTTAGAAGATTTGTTTACTTTTTGACAGAGCGACATGAAGCTTCAGGAATAGGAAAAGCAAATGTTTTGGATGACAGAAGCACGGCAGAAATGTGTTACTTGAACCACCTATGAAACAGGGCTCTCCCACAGAGGCACCTGCACTATGTGGCGAGCGGGTTCCGCCTGCACACGGCTCTAGGCTGCGTCTGGTGTCTGCAAGGGCTGCTCTTCTGCTGTCTGCCCAGGGCCTCTCAGCCACTCAGGAGTCTGTCAACCCAACTAGCACCTCCCTGTGGGAGCAGCACAACATTAACCAGCACGAAGGACATCCAAACACACTCACTAGAGGAAATACTTACAGAAGAAGGACATCCAAACACACTCACTAGAGGAAATACTTAGAGAAGAAAAGTTAAACCCAATGACAGACCTCATCACGGCACACAGCGACACTTTCCACCCTGCAATCTCTCATTCCCTGTAACTTAAACTACCAGGAAGACAGAGCAACCTCTAAAAATCCTAGTTCTTCCAGAATTACTGAAGCCTTCATCAAAACAGTAGTGATGGTAGAAACCACTGCCTAATCTGAAGAGAAACCCTCTCCAGCCTATGGGTTTCTGATGCAGCTCAGTCGGCTTTTTCCTTATTGCAACAAGTTTAGAAGAGAACATCCTGAAGATCCAATTCCCCTTCTCCCAAATCTAGGCAGCACCAGGATCAGCTAAGTGAACAATCCATAATCAAGGAAGCATCCACTGTTCACTTAATACAAAAGACCTCTCCAGAATGATTTTCTCAGTCTTTAGAAAGAAGGAAGAGGAAACAGAGAGGAAAACATGCACGGACATAGTGCAGATAATGCTGCCTGGAGCCCTGTCATCCCCACTGACACGCCTGAAGCCTTTACCCAAAGGAAAGCAGCCTGGCTGCAGGTGAGCACAGGCCTTACCTGAGGTGGAACTGATAAGGAGGTAGGGAGAGACTTCCAGAGCAAGAGAAAAACAAGTGGCATTGGCCCCCTTCGCCCGCAGCACCCGTGAAGCCCTCGCCCCGCACAACCCGCGCGGCCGGGGCAGGAAGGGAGCAGCACCCGGGGCAGCCGGGGCTGCTGCGGGGAGGGCGCTCAGGCTCACGTCACACTCGGGCAAGAAACCAGCCAGACACCAGGCTGGCCTAAGCCGGACACTGCCCCCAGTGCAGAGATGGGCCCACGAGGCTGGCAGCCCCTCCGCACGGGAGCTCTCAGGAGGCAGATTCAGCAGCCCTTTCTCCTGGATGTCCTTTAGTTACAGCATTAATAACCACATATTCCAGTGAGTTTATACAGGAAAAGAAAGGCCATGGATTACTGGCTGCCAGAAAGGCAGAACATGCGTGTGACACCTGGACACCACCAGTGTGCAAGGCTGTATCTGTACGGACTCCCAACAGCTTAACACAGCCCTTAGGAACAGCTCTGTGAAACCCAAGAAAATTGAGGCAATGCAAGCAGAATTTACAAGAAAATAAATAAATAATCTTAAAGCTACTTAAGAAAAAACCAAACAAACATGGGAAGTGTTTCATAGTCATCAGGACTTCTGCCAATGGTTAAACAGTGACAGCTGCCCGTGTGGGTCTGCTCTCATACATACCTTTCTTTTGCCCACGGACTCCCACAGAGAGACATCACTCCATGAAGTGTTGGAAAAACACTTTTCACCTGGGTCAAAACTTTTAAGATTCTGAAAGAAAACCAGAACACAAGGCATGCAGTCTGTCTGCTTTGCAGGGCCACTCCGATTTCAAGAACATTGTCCAAGCACAGAGCAAGGTCAGGGAGACCCACAAAACACATGAAGGGCCTCACCAGTCTCAAACACACCAAGGGGTCTCAAAACCCAGTCAAGGGAAATTGTTTCTTTGTCCCTTATTTATTTTTCCTCCCACACCAGCTCATGCTACATGGCTGAAATTCTCAACATTTATTTTACTCAAAATAGTGTATTTTCCATTCCAAATTATTTCATCTTCTAGTTGAGTTCAAAGAACACTGAAGATCCTTTCTCCTTCCCCCTAAATCTATAGCACGTCTGCACTTCCATTTCTTAACTTGCACTATAGGTTATTCTGCAACACGTTCTAGCATTAATTCATGCTCTCACTATGCTTTTTGCCTGCAAAGGCATTTCCAGAAGCTTTCCAGAGATAAAGTTCCTAAGAAACGCTTACAAACAGTAACACAATGGTGTAGGCAGCAACCAGTATAGCCCTTAATATCCTTCTAACCAATTTCACCCAGGAGCAGCTCAAGCCTCCAAGTCAGACACCATTTGCTGAGGCCCACGCTTCAGTCCTCCTTTCTGAACTGCTCCACATGATGCTTTCCAAGTGAGATGTTTTCAGCTGAAATAACTAATGGAAACTGTTAAAAATTAGAATCAACTTTTGCAGATGAGTTAAGTTTTTGCTCTCTTTCCCCCACATAAATCTAGTAGTTGCAGTCAAAACAAAAAGCCAAGATAGCACTGTGTGTGGGGCTGGGAAGCAGCCTGGGGGAC
This sequence comes from Nothura maculosa, assembly GCA_032353885.1. Lineage (NCBI taxonomy): Eukaryota > Metazoa > Chordata > Aves > Tinamiformes > Tinamidae > Nothura > Nothura maculosa. Next base: position 530,166 of record JAUBOD010000003.1, read on the forward strand.
AGAGCAACAACAAACACGGAGAGGAAACAAGTTTCACAACAGTCAAACAAACACACGGGCCTGTTCCACGCAGGCTCTTTTTACACTCAGCTTCTGCCTATGTAGCAGGAACCTGAACGTGGCCGGGATCCAAGCAACAGGCTACAAGGGGACAGAGTTACAGTTTTATTACAAAATACAATGTTTTCAGATTTATTATTTTAACAGTTTAGAACAAAGAATGTAGCCAAGTTTTTAACAGGCCTTCTAGCTTCTTCAACTGGGAACTTTCGCCGGGGAGAAGTTGAAGAGCTCTGGGCTAACACAAACAAACTTCTCCCATTGTAATTAAGATCTAGATACTTAGAGCTGTGGGGAGAAGTTATCTGCTTGTCCTCGAACTAAGTATTCCTAGAAATACCTGACCTTAAAAAGAACTAACCCTAGAGCCTTAATGGACTCCAGGGCTGCAGCCCTTGCCTCACATTATCGAGAGAGAAGCCTCAGGACTCCCGGTAGGACTGGCAGCTTTCAGGCAAGCTCCCTCAAGCAAAGTGCAGTCCATTAACACCACAAATCACTACCACCTCACCGGACAACCACACGTTTCCTGGATCTCTCCACCACACAGAAACCCTTAGGAACTAGACTAGATCTCTAGTTTCCTAAACTCAGTTGGCAATGGATTCTCATGATACGGCTAGATTTTTTTCTCCCCCAAAACACCCGCTTTGTACAGGAAAAAATACTCAAAACCAGACGAGTGATAGTCATTGCTACCATGAGGCAAGTGCTATGAGTGGCCCTTTTCTATTTGCTCCCCTTAGCAAAAGCCAACACTGACAACCTAGAAGAAAGCTTTGATTTGCTAAATTGGTTACACTCACTCTTCCCAGATTTCTTATTCTGAGGAGGGAAGAGAAAACAGGATAAATTCGTGGTGACATCAAGTGGGAAGGGAAGAAAAACAAACCAGAACAAAACCTTTGAGAAGCCTTACTAATCATGATGCACTGTGGACATTTCTGAAACACAAAAACAGGACTTCTAAACTGACCTCTCTTTTTCTCTTCTGCATCAAAATCACTTTTTTTATGTTCCAAAACACTGCTTTTTTGGCCCATACTTCCCATAGCTTATTTCATAAGGAACGTTTGCTGGGTTTTGTTTGCCTCTGTTTAAAGACAACTTTATTCACTATTAATCTTCACTAATTCCAACAAAAAGCTGTCCTTGACTGCTTCAACTAATTTTATGGCAAGAAAACTAGCATCATTAAAGCATTTTTAATTTCAGGGTTTTAGTTAGGAAAGCTTCCTGCTTAAGAGCAGTAAGTTCACTAGGATATAACAAGGAGTGGTACCATAAGGGACACCACCAATCCTATAAACTTTTTTCCCCTCTCTCTTTATCCTTTTCCTTTCTTCCAGTACCACAGAACTGCCCCAAACCTTCACATGAGCTCATGACTATGCTGAGCAGGCTGGAGAGTCTTTGCAAGGGTTAAAGGGGCTGCTGCTTAGTCTCTGAAAGTGCCTCACTACACTTGCACTTCTCTGGTGTTAGGCTGCCCAGTCTGCTGGAGGAAACTCTTCCTGCTCCTTTCACCCAACTTTCGCCAGACAATGACCACGATGGCCCCAGGTTCACCTTCATCATCTCACTTCACTTGCACAGGCTTTAAGATGGGGATCTGGGCTACAGCTCCATGAGCCCAATCTGGTATTCTTCCTGAAAGCAGTTTTGAAAGCCTGAATTGGATTCCTGGATTTCTGCTGTGTGCAAGTGCTGACAAACTGAACCTCCTTCAGAGATTTCCCTTTGGCAAGTGCAGGAAGAGCATTTAATCTCCAAGCAGATTTGGACTTGATCTTAAAGGTCTTTCCCAACCAAAATGATTCTGTGAAGATTCAAGTCTTCATTTGCTCGTGAGTGTGAAAGGGAGAGAGAAGTATTTGTGGACATGTAACATTTTATTAATAGTGTTTTACCTGAATCTGTAGTGTTTCCTGTTGCTGAAATATTACTAGCAGAGCATGCAGCACCATCTATAACACATCTTGTGGAGAAAGAGTGTTTTAGCACATAACGTTGCCGGAAACGCGAAGTTCCACCCCTAGTATATAAATATTGTGAGACTGGAGCAATTCTTCCAGACAGTTTTCTTTCCTTTACCTCATCATAAATATCTATGATAGAGGAATATCACACAAATAGTGAAAGTTTTTTTCAAAGGGTGGAAATGCAAACTTCAGGTTTTTTCACATGCTTTGAATGCTTTACCTTCAGCAGTTCCCTGCAGCTGTCAAGCCCAATATCCACAAGAATGCCCTTCACCTTTTTTCGAGCCTTCCTGATATTATCAAGATTTTGAACAGGAATTTGAAACATCTTGCACTTTTCCTGGAAAAAAAAAATATAAAAATAATGTGATGGAATATTTGAACACAGGCACTTGCATTTAACAGCACTAAACCCAAAAATATAATTCATGAAATTACACTCTTGTGAAAGGAAAAGCAAAAGCCTTAAAGCAAAGAGTCCATCTCATTAATATTTCTAATTAAATCATTTCCTTACTCTTAATATGATCACTTCCTCACGCTTCAAGGAAACTGAAGCTGATTTGAGGAGGGGCAAAAAAAATCTTTAAACTTCTTCTCGTTGAAATAAAAAAATTAAATCTCGTTTCAGATCTTTTCATGACTATACAGAAGCTATGCTGCTTTGTGTGTTTTTAGCAAATAAAGTAAAAAAAATGAACTTCTATTCCGAATTTCCAAATGAATTTCCAAAAATTCTATTCCAAATATAACTAGCACTTCATTTAGCAAGAATGAATATCAGTTTTCATTCTGATGCAGTGCAGTGAGAGAAGCCTCTCAATCTGACTTCCTGCCCAAACAGGCTTTAAACACAAGCAGCAGCAAAACTTTTATTTCTTGTGTTTCATTTCTCTGTTTCTGCTGCTGAGAGCAGCTCCTGAGCCTGGCACAAAAAGTGCAGGGAGATTAATGCCATTCAAACAAGCAAACAACAACAAAGTCCCTGGAAAGTCAAACTGTACAGCAGTGATAACCACATATGCTGAAGCAGGACGAATTTCTAAAACACTCTTCTATACGTTCAGGTTTCCTGTCCTGGAGAGCGTGTGTAGCTCCAGCAGCTGGATTTACTTCCCATCTCCTCCCTTCAGAAAAGGAGGAAGACTGAAGCCGTATTCCAGAGAGACACAGCACCTGCTCTGGGTCACTTATTTGAGGGGTTGCTGTCTTATGGTCCACCAGAACATACTCTCCTGAAGAGCTCAGTGTTTCCAACACCAAAATAGTTCGCTGACGACCTGATATAGTCTAACAGACTCTGGTCCTCCTTCCTGAACAATTCATCCAACCAGGATAAGGCTTATCATAAAACAGTGCTTCAATCCTGGGGGACTGAATGGGTCTGAATCTCTCAAAAAGCTTTAATTATTCAAACAAAAAGAAATGTTCATTGTCAAAATAAAATCTTGCCCCTCAAAGCAAGACTTTCCTCACAGATAGCCCAAGTTTATAACGCCTTTCCACAGAAGCTGGAATATGCTACAAGCTAAGCCTTGCAAAAAGCAGAGAGAGTTTTCTGCCCTACACACCACCACTCAGCCCACATGCACAAACACATACACACACACACACACACACACACACACACACACACACACACACACACACACAAACCATGTTCATTTATGCATAAAACATTAAAGTCAAAGAACTCACATGCTATTCTCCTCTTCTTCTCCCCCCAAAGGAAAGGTGTGTAGACAGGAATGGAGAGGGAGCCCCATTTGACAGTCGCTAGTCTTGGTTTCTACTCTTTTTTACTGGTGCTGAGTCTGGAGCACATTCTGACACCATTGGGACGGCTGGAGAAGAGAAACCTAGATGGAAGACAATAAATCACAGTAACTCTTCTGGCATTGCACTACCAAATCCAAGCAGGAGAACAGAGAAGGCAAATCCTCTTTTTGAACTGAAGTCAACTGGGAATCTGTGGCATCATCTTTGTGGCACCGTTTTTACCATGAGCCCTGGATGACAGGAGGTTACATGTGCCAACCCCATGTCCCAAGGCAAATAAGGAGAGCGGGCAGGATACCACCATGCCCATTGGCATGTCAGTGTTTTCTTAGGCAAGAATAAAAGCAAGGATCTTGAATAAAATTATTTTCCAGCTTCAAAACAGCTTGTCTTCAATCCAAGGATGCGTAGGTCTCTATATCACATATGAGGTTATTCATCTCATCTTTAAACAAACTGCTTGGGAGCACAGCACAAGTTACTCAAGTTACCCATCTAATATCCTCTGTATCCCTTAGACCAGAAAGGTCTTGTGGAAAGAGTCAAGAAATTTCAGCCTCTGGGCTGATTTCCTCAAGCCTTCAGTTTCATACTCTAATTAATGGTTTATTATTTGATTTTACTACTCATTTGTTTCTCTTGCATTTGGATACTCTTCAGGCTTTAGCCTGTGCTTTGTTTCCATGCACAGCTCTAGTCAGCCTTTGATGACACCTGTATCATACCATGGTATCTGTATCACTGGTATATCATACACATCCCATTTATACTCAGCATATTCAACACAAGAAGACTGCATCAAAATTAAGCAGCTACCTCTCCTAGACCATTCATCTCATTAATCTCAATTCTTTTACCACCTTTGCCACCTAGAACATATTTTTCTACTTGCTTTCTAAGACTTTAAACATTTCTTAAAAAAATAAAACCTTGCTAACTCATGGAGTTTTCAGCAGCAGTACCTTTTACACAGAGCCAAAGCAGCTCATTAGCCAAAGACAACAGTTACTGCAGCAGCTGACGTCTCGGGTCAAACCCGAGGTGAGCAATGTGCCACTTCTCAGTGGCATTTTATCCATCAATCTACTCCTCTATCTACCATTGATTTAAATACTGTATCTCCTTAATAATATAGCCAATTGCATCTTCATAGACCACCAAAGACTCATTTCATTTCTGCAACATCTGTAACATGGAACTACGTTCAGCACCAGCCCAACTCTTCCTCATCCCACCATGTAGTACTTTAATCCAAGTCTGGAGAGCGCCTTCTAAGTTCAAGCACTGTTAATTCCCCACATAAAACTCTACTGGATCATAGACTATCTACTTGTAAAAACATTTCACTTCTTGGAATTGGAAAAATAAAGTCTCTAGAGCAAGGAAACCTCACTCCTGCCCTCCTTTCAGTCTTATCGCCTAAGGAAAATTCATTCCTATCACAGGAGACCTCAGGAGGTCACCAAGTCCAGTCTGCTATTTAAGGCAAGGACATGGATGAATCTATTGCAACCAAGTAACTCAACATCTTGTCCAGTCAGCTCTTGAAGACCTCCATGGACAGAGCTCTGGCAAGTTCTCTCAGCAAACTGTTCTGGAGCCGGACGTCTTCGCAATGCCGACTTCTCCCTCACACAAAGTCAGAAACATCTCATTTTAGCTTATATCCCTGAGAAAGCCAGCCAGTTTCAGGCTACATACACCTGAAGCTGTTACGGAGCGAGGACATGGCAGGTGCACAAACACCTTCCACCTGCATGCAAACACATCCAGCAGCATCTCCCACGTGGCTGGAGACCTCCGGGACTCCCAGGAAACTCCTGCAGCAGCACAGGAACCCTGCCCAACACCTCACCAAGGCCCTGGGACCCTTGCTAGGCACCACATGGCCTACGTGTTCCCAGGAAGGTGGCCTTCACTGGTCTGTTGCTCACAGAACTCTCTCTAAAACGAAAGATTAACAAAGGCTACTTGAATAGGAAGTATTTTTAAAGGTTTCATTACCAACTTATATTTCAGTGACTCAAGTAGTCATTACTAACAAAGCAGCTGTACAAATGTCTTGTCAGGGGAGGCCTTTAAGTTGGTACGTCAGTTAAAATCGACAAAACAAGAACAGTTTCAATCTTGAAAATGAAATGAATGAAGTGTAACCTACAATCCCAAAAAAGTAAAGAATGCAAACACTATGTGGCAAAGACAGCGCCTAGGAGAGATGTGCTCATGGACTGGCCAGAGGAATGAGCTCAGCTTACCTATGTTTAACGCCGAGCAGTTTTGTTTGGGCCCAGCCCCATTCTGAGCGGGATGCAAGCCCTCAAAGAGGCCCTGTCTGGGCATCTGCATGGACTGTCCTGTCCCCTGCCCCACTACCTGGGCCTTCTGAAAGGGGCCTCAGAGGGCTTGGGACCGTACACTAGTTTCTTCCATCTTATCCAGCCTTTGGAGGGAGAAACATGTATTGCGTCCTCCCAACAACTCTGGAAGCTCAAATAGCTTTGAAACACTTTGCTCCTTGAAAGAGGACACAGTCAATCAATTAGAATAGATACTACCCTCTTAATACCTGCTGTAAGTTTAAAATAAGTTCAATACGAGAGAGGAAAAAATAGTAATAGCAGAGTTCTGGTCAACAAAATAAGGCTACTTCGTCTTATATTCCAACTTCTGGACATGCGGAATCTTAAGACAGGGATTTTAAGTAAATCAACATTAATTAGATGTTAAAATTGTTTAGGGATAGGAAAAGAGGCATCTTTTGGTGACAGTAGCTTTACTCCTTTGTTGGATACAAATCACACGCCTGTTAAAATAGTCATACAATCCAACACAAAGGGGACATCACTCAGCATTTCAACGTAAAAACATGGAGAATGTGCGAGAACATAATTAAAAGCACAGTTCACTGACTTGTCTTATCTACAAAATCAAATCAAAGTTTAAAAAATAATCAAAGCATCACTACTTTGGGCTAAGCGAGCAGTTTTGGGACGTTAGTGACCCCGACACACCACGGAACCCCCCGTGCCCCAGGAGTGCTTAGGAGAGGAGCCCGTTTCCCACCGCGCGCAAGGTGGTCGAGCTGGACGCCCCTCAGCTGCAGCAGCAGCAAGCTGAGCCCAGCACGTGGCTAAGCTTTGGTGTGAAGGCCACTCAGGCTCAGCAGGGCTCAGCTCTGGCATGGAGGCAAGGACAGACCCATGGAGACCCTCTGACCTGGGACTAGCCCCATACTAGCCACCCAGCACAACTCAAGGACCTGCAGCACAGACGTCTTCTGCAACACAGTGTCCCCAACTTGAGTCATCCAAGCAGGGGAAAGCCATTGAGGAAAACAAGCGTGGTGAACGCTCATGCACCAGCCAACCAGGGCGGCCTTCAATGAGACCCAACCCAAACCAAGGGTTTGCCAATGGTAAAATGGACACTGTGATCAAGGGCTTGTGCTCTCTGCACTGTTTGTGAAGCTAAAGCTTCAGGAATCCCACCACAGGGGCGCTGCTATCGTATAAACAGTCACAAGCAGAAATTGGATGTATTTGCTACACACCATTTGTCCAAGTGATGCTCCAAGTATATTCCATTTTCTTGCTCAAAGTCAAACCAAGAGAGTACTAATATTTTGAGAACATGGGCTGGGTGGTGTTGGGTGCCTAGAGTTATTCTCTTACCAACTCCTCAAATTTTTAAGGAGCTTTTGTTTCTATGACATACAACTTACAGGAACTACCCAATTCCCCCCAATACTGCTCAGTGCTCAGAACAAAACTTGTCTTCTCCAGACCTCCATTTCCACTAATAACACATGCTAGCGTTTTACACCATAAACCTACAGACTGCTGCAGCCAGGGTCAGGCTGATCTCCCTCCCTGCAGACTGGAAGCAAAAACTGAACAACTCCCACTACTTTCTCCCTCAGGCAACATCCCCATTCACAGAGTTTTGCCAAACTGCACCCTACAAGTTTGGCTTCCCTGCAGCAGTGAGTTTTTACCACACCTTGGGGCGCTGCTGGGGCACCACCTGATTGATAAATGTGGTTTTGGGGTCCGTCACATCCCCACTCCCGGCTCCGCAGGGGCCGGGCCGCAGGACACGGCGGCTTTGGGACAGAAGGCTCCCGGCCACCTGCATGCCCAGAGCCCCGGTGAGGGGCGCACCCGGAGCACGGGGAGCGGGTCGCTGGGGACGTGCGGGACAAGGGCCGCGGGCAGCGCCCCGGCTCCGAGCCCCGGCCCCGGGGGCAGCGCACGCGGCGCCGCCGCCG
>JAUBOD010000003.1:686321-703662 GCA_032353885.1 Nothura maculosa
AAGTAAATCTAATCAACTAGCCATCCCATTCTGTACTACATATGTAGGCTCTCATGCTTTCACCTCTTGCTTCCATTTGAGGTATTTGCTGTATTCCCACTGACCTCAAACAGCCTCAAATTTGCTTTAGTGAGAGGAAAACCAGGGCCATCCAATTCACAAGTCCATGAGAGAAAAGCAAGCTCCTTTTCATCATGTGTGTACAGTCCACATGAGCACTGATTGGTACCCATTTTAGGATGTCAATATATTGTGCTGTTTGTCACATTGTCACAAAATGTTATAAATACAGAGCTAATAAAGGCACCCAAACGGTAGAGGCAGACTTGGAATATGGACAGCCTACTTGCATCTAAATTTAATTCCAGATACAGAACAGTTTGGAATGTCAACACTCTTGTTACATGTGAATCTGGACAGATTTTCAGACTTGGAGTATTTAGCACACACAATCAATGTTTCCACAGTTCCAGTTGACTCATAGGATCCCATCCATAGGATGGGTCCACTGAATGAGATGAATCAGGAAACTGAAGACTCAGGAACTACTAGAGAGGCATTTTCCTGAAGACGGAGTGCAGCATCACAGGGATAGGATGAGCTCGAGGTGGATGAATTGCAACACGGATCCTCATTTACACTCCCTACCTCGCACTCCTGCCCAGCTTAATTCCATTCCGGAAGGACTGAAACAGTGGAAGCTGCACTACCCTCAGCTCAGCCATTGCCGAGGGACAGGAGGGAGGAAATGTATAGATGCCACAGGCGTTTCATTCCGAATTCTCCTGGATGTATCTTACCAGTTATGAGCACCTCCCTGCCATATATTTCCAACTAAAGGCTCATCTCCTCTTTTACTAAAGCAAGTATAAAATACTCTAGGAGTAGAGAGAGCGACTCACCCAGGAGTCTATCCGACACTTCGCTACTAATCAAAAGGAAAGGTGAAGGAGCTGCCTGTAATACCTTTTTTTGCTTCTTATAATCTGGCAAATCCTGCTTCCTTTTAAGCAGTTTCTTCACTCTCTCCTTGCTGTCCTCCACTACAGCAACATCCTTATCCTCATTTTACAGACCCTTTCACTCCAATAAATGTTTTACAGCACAGCTCATCATACGTCACTTCCAACTCCACACTACCAGACCCGTTTCCTCTCCCATGGAGACTGCATAACTACTTTTGTACTGGATAGGATATAAAAAACACATAAAATTTGGTCATATGTTATAAAAAGAATAGCCTGCAAATGTTTGCAACCACAGAACTTTATACTAGTTACTTCTAGGCACCAGATCTAAGCTGCAAAGTCCAAGGTTGCTTTGTACAGTCAGTCTGACAGCCTGGATTACTGAAACTGGGTTTTGGAAAAAGTAATTTGACATTTCTTAGTCTAGGCCTTGCTTTCAAAGCTATTATGATCTGATACTCAGAGACCTTGAAATGGATGTTAACATCTTTTCAGATGCCGTGTGGCTTTGGTGCTTGCTCCAGGAGGTGCAGCTCGTCCTGCCCTGCCAGGTCCCCCCTGTGTCCCCACACACAACAGGATCTGTGGGTCCCACAGAGGGAACACACCAAGGTCAACGAATGGAGCCTGCCTGATACTTTTCACAAGCAATGGCTAGGAGCTTCTTAATTATCCAAGCAGTGACAAAAATAAATAAGATTTAAGGTTATATTTTACTGCCTCCTTCTTTGTGTGTACAAAAGCAGGGCCACAGAGCCATAGCAGGTAACTGGCCATGCAGCGATTCAGAGGGCTGCCCAAGGACAACTTTATGCCCTCAGATGTACATTTCACATACATGAAGCAATGCAAAGAGGCAAACCAGAAGCCTGATGAAGACCGTGCTATTTACTTTAGAGGATATTGCTTATTAGGTAATAAATCCTAAATGTCAAAGTTGTAAATTATGGTTTTGTTTTCCAATTAATCATTTGCATTTTCCATAATAAAAGAATGATCCTTAACTCATTGGAAATACATCTGGTTGTGACCTTACGTTTTGACTAATGTAAAATTTGTGATGTGCAAAAGCTTGCAGAAATAGAACGTGAAAACCTGCATAACGAGTGCATTCACACTTTATTTTAGAGCCATTTGTTTTGCTGATTTATAACCCTTCTGCTCTTAATGTAATTTCTGTAAGTTATCTTATTTTTTAGTAAATACTACTTTTAAATCTTCCCATTTTCTCCTGTTTACAGTCTACAAATTGCATTGCTTGAAACTTCCAGCAACGATCTGCAACAGAAACTTTTATTAACCTTGCATAGGCTCCTTGTTCTCACAGTCTTTTACCTTCCAGGACGAGGAGCAGCATGGAATTCCCTTTCCTTTTGCTCGGTGCCTTTCTTCCAGCTAGATGGCACACGCAACCCTTGGGCTCGCAGGGCACTAAGTTCAGCAGCGCCAGCCCTTTCCAGCTCTTTTTCTCCATGAATTTATCATGACAGGTTACTCCTGGAAGTTCCTCAAAATTCACTCTGCTGAAATTACACATCAGTGTGATACAACATAAGGACAGTTTCCAGACTTGACAAGAAGATTTTAATAAATTTTTAGCTCACATCTTTAGCTAGGCTTAGATTTATTCCATCTGCCATTCAAATGCCTAGAAGGATACCTTGGGGCATAATCTGCAGACGTTTCCCTTGGTTAAGGGAAAGATTTCCTTATTTTGTCCAGCTCAGGAAAAAAGCAAAAGCACTTTTTCCAGTCATTCTTTCCTCTGCATTCAAACACTTCAGAAACACTTTCCAAATATTTTCTTGGAATTTGACCTAAAACCACCGTGCAGCCTAAAATTCGTCACTAACACAAGTGATTTGTCTGAAAGCGGAAAGTGTGTTTCCAGTTTGGGTGGGTGTGTGGGAAGAAAGATTTGAATTTCTTGCTTCTCAGAGCAAATCCATTAATTTATCAAGGAGGCAATTAGGATTTGTGCAGGTTAAAGGAGGTAGCATTTCCTGTATGATCGTGGCTCCTCTCTGCCTCCTTGGGAGCAGCAGCAGAGGGGTCAGGAGGCAGAGGGGAAGGCACAGGCTGGTGCCAATTCCCTTCCTCTGTAGCATGGCAGCAAGAGAGAGGCTGTGGCAGAAGAACTAAAACTTAGTCCTAGCCCTGTAATACACGTCTGTTAACAAAACTATGGTTTTACTGCATTCCATGGGCATCAGGCAGTACTTTCTGGGTAAAGGCAGGTTATTCCATTGGCTCTGCAACACCAGTGCCCAGAAGGGGTCAAGACCATCTAGTGCAATATCAGCTACAGGTTTCAGCTTGTTCCTCACCTTCTGTAGCCAAGTCTAAAGCCCTGCAGCCAAGCACAAGCTTCTGGGCCCCTCCTGAGAGCTAGAGACCTTATCATCTACTATCCTACAAAACTCCTCTAACTAAAATTCTCATCATATTATAGTTTTAATCCCCAAGAGTGACTCAGTTCCTAGTCTCATGCTTCCAACTCAAGGGCATTGCTGTCCCATTCCATTGTGATGAGGGGAAAATTCAAGGTAAGGCCTGACCCTGAAAGGCCAGTCTGCATCTGTGGTACCTGCTGCCAGCCTTGGCTCAGCCTTGGCTATGTCAGGTTGGTTCACAAACACTCCTGCACTGAGAAGCAAGTCATATCAGCCCGTGATTTGACATTAGTGTCTCGTTTTGGTAAATATGGATCACGAAGTACGTGTGATCCTATACTTCAGGATACAGTATGTCCCACGGGAGTATATCGGATAGCCAGCGGAAATGCCAGCAGTGAATGGCTCAAAGCCAGACCTCTCAGCAGCTCTCAAACAGAAACAGGGTGAGAGAGGCTCAAGGAACCTTGTAACACACTGTAATGATGTATTAGTCACACTTACTTAATGACCCTTAGGCACATTTTACGCCTTTACTTTTTAGATCCAAACATTGCATTTTGGTTTACATTTTGCAAGTAAAAAGTCTAATGTCTTTGATACCTTTTAATGCTAGTTTATGTAACTGCAGCTGTTTCCCCTTGCTTCATTGTTTTGCACTGAAATCTCCAGTGATGCATGGAATAACTTAAAAATTATAGAGCAGAATCATTCTGTGGTACAGTCATTTTTTCTTTTTAATAACGGTCCACTTTTGAGAATGCCAAGAGGAGTATAAACTGACGTACTCTAGTGGGTTCTCAAGATTCATGGAAAAAGATAATTAAGAAAATATTGCTCTCTGTCAGGATTGCAAATTATTTCTGTGAATTCCTGAGAGATCCGTACCCTTTATCCTCAACAGTTCTGCCTGCAACTGAGGCTGGCTGAGCTAGGGAAAGCACAAAGGCAGAGTGGAAGGCGCAGAGCTAGGAACGCCCTGTTAACTAGGGCATTATTGGCCTTGGGTGGCTCTTGTGACCAAGTTCCAGGCAAGGCTGCCATGTGCTGCGTGGAGGTCTCTGAAAGGACAGTGGTGAAGAGACCTACCTGGAGAGCAAGCTGGACTCTTACCTCGTCTAGGCTCCTCATGCTTCTTTCTGTCTTCCAGGGAGATACAGTTGGAGTTAAACAGGTGCTAATCTGCAAAACTCACCTAGTTTGAGCTCTTTGTCTCACTCTGTGCGCTGGTTTTATCTTTCTGCAATAAACACTATGCTTAGCTTATGGGTAAAATTGGATATTTTACCCATACCTTGAGGGGTAAAAGAAGAACAATCAAACATTGTCCTTGTTGCAAGGATAAGGAAGCTTGAATAACCAAAGGACACCAAGATGAAAAGGAGGTTAAAAAGAAAATCATGTCACCAATGCTCTTTGCTTGTTAAACACACCTAAAAAAGGCTTCTCAACCAAGCAAGAGAAAGAGGAAAGCCCAAGCAAACGCTGACTCCAACGGCTTCAAAGAAAAATCAATCTGTGGCCATTAAACATGACAAATCCTCATCCAACGTGTGCTTTGCAGACCAGACTGCACCGAGCAATACAGCACCTCTGACAACTGTTATATATCTATATAGATAGATATAGACATAAAGATATAAATAAGCAGCTCAATTAACCCAATTCATTAAAACATACTGAAGTATGGGTCTCAGAAGACTGATCTTCTCTCGCTTAAGCTGAAAGAGTATCCCTTCATAAGGGCAATAAATGAATTCTAGACAATCTTAAAGAAGAGGAAAAAAAGGAAACTAACATTTATAATTACAGTAAATTACTGCATGGTTGATATGAAACAAAAAAAGAGCAGTTTTTAGAAATTTGCACTTATGTATGTAAAGAATTAACAGGTGTTGTTTGTCACAGTCTACCACAGAAGCTATGAGAGCTTATGGAGAAATATAACTGCTATTAAAAATGATTCACCACACTTATTAACATGACAAAGCAGCAACTGTGAACTAGTAATTAGAATGTGTGATAATATAGATAATATGTATAGATAAACACAAGGCTTTACATATTCTGCAAGCACCCACTCTTGAAACCGCTTACTAACAGAGTCCATATTCACCTAAGGGCCATTGTATTCAATAGAACTACTGAGTAGGAATTAGTCATAAAGACTAAAATTTGGCAAGATCAGGCACTTTATGGAAGTGATTTTCACTATTTTTTACTTTAAACTTAGAAGAAATTACGAAATCAGAAAGTTCTTCTAGGATCTATCGCCCAAGGATGACAGAGGCCAAACCTCAGAGCCCTGGACTAGTTTTAGAGTACAGTACAAGTGCAAAGAAATAGAAGAAGGCCCTTCTGAAGCTGAGATGTGCTCTCATTAGACCCATGTAAACCTGGACAGGCTGCTTTGACTTGCACCAACTCGGCCAAGAACACAGCCCTGCCATCTCATCAGGAAATGCTTCCTTTGCCGAGTCCTCAAGGAGCAGGCTGCAGAGCAAACTCAAGCCCTTGCGCAGCCAGTGGCAGCCTCCAGAAGCCACCTAGAGAGGCTGGACTCAGCCTTTAGGGAATTAAGCAAATACTAAATTTAATACTAAGCCGAGAAATATTCTAGTGACATTTCCATTCACACAAGAAAGGGAGGAATCGCCATCTGCAGTATCAAGGGCCGGGTCGCAGAGGAGGGGCGGATAGGCTGCTTCTGCGCCCACGCCAACAACACAAGGGGGCATGTACTGTATCTCTGGGCTCCTGCAGGCCTAGCCTTTGGTTTTACCATCAATAAGAGAGATTTTAAATGCTTCTTTTAATTCTCTTTCTCATACATAATCCTGACTTCTCTCATTCACATACATTTTCAAAGGTTTTTATGGGTTTCCGTTTCATGCTTTAGAAAGTCCCTCTTGACTCACTTTTGCTGACTTTACAGACATCAAAAAACTTTTAAAAAGTAGAGCTCAAAGGCAAGACTACATAAATGAACTTGCCAAGATGAAGGAGAGGCACCCTGCAAGCAAAGCCTCGCAGGAACTGAGCCTAGAGCAAACCAGCCCGACCTAGACCTGGTATGACTGGAATTGCTCCTGCTCTCTTGGAGCTTGAAGAGTGGGGAGATGCCCCATGTGTTGCTGGGATAATGTGACTTTCTGCTCATCAACGAGCCAGGTTCAGCTGAGTTACAAGCAGCAGGTACGCCCACATAAGCTTGCACACACCGAGCTGAGCTTGGTGCTAACCCTTTGAAAATAGAAACGTGACTGGTTCCGCAAGGACTGTCTCTGCAATCCCACAGGGCAGCGTCAAAATTGTATCGGTGAGAGCCGTCGTCTAAGGGACATCATTCCAAGTAAGCCTGGCTGCTCCGCAGGGACCTGAAGGAAGCGCTGGCATTTTCACTGATTTTTAGGTCTGCCAACAGCAGCCAGGTAAGCTCGAGCAGTACAGTAAGCTTTGAATTAGGTCATGTACATTATCATGACCCATTAAATAGTTCAGCTAAACAATGTCATGCAGCCTCAAAAGGCCAACTGGACTCAATAATGGTCACAAAGTGGTATTAGGCCTTCTGTGGGGAGAGAGAGCAGGTCTCTTCCATCAGAATATAACGGCAGATTCACTATAGGACAAAAAATGAAAGAGGAAAGGAAGCATGAAAGGAGGAAAGATCGTATCAATTGTGATGGTCTATCATAATCTTCATCAGTTACAGTGAACTCCAAAAGGAATCACTACAGATATCAGAATTAGAAACTAAAACTTCTGAGAATGTGTTCTGTGTCCTGGGAAATATTTGCTTTTTGATATATTTCCTCCTTAATTCAACAGCATTATCAAAGGCAGTCTAAAGAGAATAAGATGACATTCTTCAGAGCCAAGTGAAAATCTCATTCTAGCAGGTCAGAATAAAGTAGGATCCTAACCTAGCCAGACTTCAGCCTTGGAACAGTATTTGAAAAGCTCTGAAGAGCCTTGAGTTTCACTCAGAGTTCTGCTGCATAAGTTGATATTATGGAGGCTCTGGCTTCACTAAGTGAATAAAATGCCCTGTTTTTCTGAAGGGAAACAAATGCTTCTCCTCCTGCCCATCACAATCTGCTCAGCCTGGAGTACCCAGGATTCTCAAACTTCACTCCGAGTTCAACAACCTTCATGTTCCTCTGGCTCAGGCTTTTATCCTATCACTTATTTTGACCTTTCCATTGATTTGTGGTGTTTATGATGCATTTTCCCTAGTAATTGTTTTGATCTCATTCCCAAAACACGATGGCAATA
This sequence comes from Nothura maculosa, assembly GCA_032353885.1. NCBI lineage: Eukaryota > Metazoa > Chordata > Aves > Tinamiformes > Tinamidae > Nothura > Nothura maculosa. The sequence continues at coordinate 693,961 of JAUBOD010000003.1, forward strand.
TTTGGAAATATAAATAAACAGGCATTTTTCCTCACAGTGGAAAAAATAATAATTATGGATCATCCTGGTAATCGGTTCCTGAGCATGAGCCAGACTTCTGGCTGCTGTCTCTTTACATCACTCCTACAAGCAACTCATGGAAGAGCATCCTGCATCTTCCTTTATTAATTTCTGCCCTTTGTATGTTCAAAGGCACGTACCAGCCACACAGAATATTGCTGGTTGTGTTGAATAGGATGTTCTGATATTATGACTCATGCAGTAAAACAAAACATCAAGTATTTTTGCAGTTAGCGTCACTTGAGCTGTAACAAATTCTGAGTTGAGCTGTGACTGAAATTGCTGCAGCTCAGGGCAACAACAGCCCAGTAACCCCAGACCCACCTGAACCAGTTTGAGGCAATTCATGGCAGTTTAGGTAACATTTAAACGTGGCAAGGCTCACACAGAGGGCCTCTGCACACACATACACCCCAGTGCATCAGTGTAGGGCAGCTGCCCCCTAAGTAAGCCTAACACATGGGGCTGAGACACAGCTGGTGGGGACATTCAGTGGGTAGTGACAGGCAGAGTATTTTCCTACATTTAAAGTTGCTTTGATGTGACAAAGATTTATTGCAGCTTAAAATCAGTTCTGAGAAAAAAAAAGTAGATAGAAATGAACTTCCAGTTCAGGATCCACTTCTGCTCCTTCTGAACAAACTCCCAAAGTGTCATAAACGAGTTACACTGGAATTTACCATAAGGATAATTTTCAGGGCTACAAAGTCTGGCACACAATTCTTCTTAAAATTGTGCCAAATCCCTGCAGGATGATTTATCCTAATACTGATTTTTGCTTCTCTTCCCTTTGTCTGTCCAGTCTCTCTGTACATATTTTCATATTAGAGATGCCCTGCAATACGAAATTCAGTTGGCTGTAATTCAGTCAGTGGGGTAAATGTGATCATCAAATAATGACACATTTGCAAAGCCTGCTTGACAGCCAACACATACGATGCCTGCTCCACTGTACATGTGAGAAACCTCATTTTCAGCTCCATTCCAACAACATGTCTGACTAGAAACATTTGGGAATAAAATAAATCACAGGATGGCGAAAAATAATGCATGTATTCATGCTGCCTCTTCTCAGAAAATAAATACATTCATCATTCCTCTCAGCAAGCTCCCGGAGGAGCACGCGCAAACCCTGGGCACATCAGGCAAAGCCAACACATTATTTATCAGCCCCTCTTTCCCTGTGGGGAGGAAGGGGCTGAGCGGTGCTGGTGCCCAGCTGGGGTTGAGGAGAACGTCCCCTGCGTGACCAAGGCTCTGGAGCCTCTGGAGCCCCACGCGTTGAGGGGGAGAAACGTCGCATGGCCCAAGGCAGCGCCCACTCGACCCTCGCAAAGTGACAACTGAGCCCTTGTTCCAGCACATCTTGGGCTGTTTCTGCTAATGGGACCATTAAGAGGAGGCTGAGGCAACCGGGTCTGACCCAACTGTCAAAACAAACAAAACCCAAGCAAATGAATCCTTACAAAGTGTTTTTGGGGTACCATCTCAATCTAAACTATGTTTGTTTCTTCAAGAAATACAAAGTTTTGAAAAGCACACCCCAGAGTAATCTCAACAGTCAGTGGCATGTTTCACCTTTGACAGGACATCCAAAAGACGTGATTTTAATGCTCTGGTTTTGTTCATCTCTGTTGCTTTAATATTCTTAGAAGCTTGAGGACAAGTTATTTCCTTTTAAATGTTCACACACTTCCCCATTGGTCTGATATTGATTTATCTCCTGCCATTTGGGCAGAGCATTAATCTAACATGATTTATTTAGCTCCCTCTTTCCCAACCAGTTTCATCATGCTACCAGGACAGCTAAGAAAATGAGAGGTGCTGGTTGACCGCGCCGTGCAGAGCACGGAGAGCCATTATTTGTGTATGTACCCTCTATAAAGAGTGGCAAGATGTTTGTGATTCCCAACAGCTGGCATTGCAGTTAGCAGCTTTAATTATCCTATTTTAAAATTCAATTACTCGCACTCCTGAAAGACAAAGAGGAGGAGATCGTTTGGAACATCAACCACTCAGGAGAAGAAATGTTTTAAACTGATTTGATTCAATCAAAGTAATATAAACTCTTCTGTTAGTTTCTTGTCACCAGAAAAAAACATCTCTAAACGCTTTATTTCCTTTGAAGTTTTAGGTTTTCATCCTGCATAAGGTTATGAAATGGTTTGCCAAAACCTGAGCAGTAAGAGTTCAGCAAAACCTGAGCAGTAGAGTTCATGTTAAGAAGTTGTGCCATTCTCAGCTTTTTCCAGGATGGAAAAAAAGAAAAGCCATACAGATGATTTTTAATATTTAATAGGAAGAATAATGCTCCAGAAATTGCTCCTTCAGCGAGTACGCGCACCTACGGTTAGTGGATGCACCGAAAGTGGTTTAATGTAAAGCCCTCGTCCTACAGCACATTAGCTTTTAGTAAGACCTCCCAGATGGTTTTGGCTTCAGTCAGGGCTGAAGGAGGCTGGAAAGGCAGCAGCAGCAGCAGGACTCTGGCCCTCTCTCCTCCTGAGGAACACGGGGAGTTTCTGCCCATTCTCGGCTGACAGGCTGGGAAGAAGCCGCAGAGCATTTGCCCTGGGTCAGCCTGGATGATCCGAAATAGAGTCTTCAAAATGTTATGTTTTATCTCTGTTCTGCCCACTTAACCACGCTGCTCGGCATCGCAGTCCCAACAGAAGAAGGAAAGTGAGGACCAGCACAGAGGCCTTCCGCAGGGCACGGTATCATGCAGGATGAAGGGAGGCAGCAGTGTGGCTCTCTGTGCAGCTACGCTGCCTGCCGAAGCGCAGCACAGACTCAGATGCGATGCAGAACGAGAATGCAAATCATAACTCGCCAGGAAAGAAGGTGAAGTCGTCAAGTTTAATTAAGAGGTATTTAAAAAATGCCTGACTGACACAAACAAAGCATTAAGGCCTGCTAATTATAAAAGATGGAGCAATCAGGCTGATGAAGACATTAATCTCAGCAGGGAAATATGCAAGTCGCATAACTCAAAACTGATGTCTTAATTAAGCAAATAAGCTACTCAGTGCATTGCAGTGCCCATGGAATAGTTAAAGAGGGGCCTGGTCAGAGCTGATGGGGCATTCTTTAATAGAGAGACCATAAAAAATAAGAAGAGAGAATCTGGTTCTACATAAGTATGACAAAGTTTCTGAGCCCCCTACTAAGGCTTCCCTGTATCCTAAATATAAAAACCTGGTCTTATGTGCCTATGTCACTTTTAAAGCAGGACAAAGCCTCCTGAATCACTTAGACCTTTAGGAAACACTGCTTACTGCCTTACATTACCTCCGTTGTTTTGTTTCTTTTCCCTCTTAATAACACTAAAATTTAACATTTATTTTACCCTCTCTTTGGTCTTAAAATGCTGCCTCTCTTTCTGCCTTGCAGTCTGAGGACACAGTGATCACATCCATTGCTGCCTTTCCCCCAGGAGCCTCAAAACACATTGAGATTTGTCTACACAGAAGTTAACGAGGAAAAGGCAACGCTGAGAATCCAGGGGACGATTGTTATTCCGCAGTAACTCACCCTCTGGATGCGCTTCCTTTGCACCAGCAGTGCCTCATGCAGGGGGTTAGTGCAGGTTGGCTACTGCACTGTCAGTTCCCAGCAGCTTTTCCAGCACCAGCTTCTCCAAGTAAACAGGTCTCGGAGCACAGGAAGATTTCGTTCTGAGTTTTACAAGTCATTTCCACAGCTTATAAAAATTCATCCAACACTGGCTAGGTCTTCCAAGCTGTTTCCCAGCCAGGGCTGGGTTCGGCGGGAGAAGCCAGATGGATCGTCTGGGAGCGAGCCTGTAGACTGTCCTGAAATCCTAGTCAGGCACTCCAAGTAATTTCTCCCAGAATTAAAAACAACAAGAAAGAGAAGAGAAAGCCAAGAAGCATCCAAAGATATTACAGTGAGCCCCTTGTTCGGTGCAGAAATGCAACTGTCCTCTTGCCTGCTTTAGCAGGATACAATTGTTAAAGGAAATAAAAAATAACTCATGTGTTTTGGGCTTTAAAAAAGAAGATGCATGAAGATCATAAGGACCCAGCTGATATACCGGGGCACTGAGTTGCTCATACACAGGGCTGCATCACTACAAAAGCTGAGCTGGACGATTCATTTTTCGTGCTGTTTTGAAACCATTTCGTAATTAAGTCCTAAGAGATGGGAGACATTTATTGACAGCGAATGCAGTGCTCCCAGGATGGGGTATTAGGCACAAGCCCAGAGGCGCGAGGCCAAACGCCTTTAATCTAACAAGTGGAGAGCTGCCTCGGATACACTGCCTGGAAATATCCTGGGTCACCGACACGGCTTTGTAACACGACGGGAGCCTGGAGTTTGCACAGAGCTGACACGCTCATTTAACAACCAAAACAACATGAACCTGGAAAAAAATATCCGAGGCAATTTCCCTGGTTTTGAACTGCTTTTATATGGTGTATAAAAAGTACTATCCCCTTTCCCTCTGCCTTATTCATTTTGTTTAACTTCAGCACTAACAGATCCGACACTACGTGCTCGACTAGAAACCTTTCCAGTATCCACACGAAGTGCGAACTTAGATCAGCTCTTACTCTAAAGGAAGCGCTGAACATTCCAGTCACAATTTCCCTACAAAATTTGTTTCTTTAGGGGAGCCTTAAGCAAAATAAGAGTTTTGAGCCTGTCGAACCTCCTTTCCTCTCTTGAAGGTCATCCTTGGGCAATTTCAGACCCATACAGGCAGCCAGAGGTGTGCAGGCAGGCGATACCTTTCCTTCTGGAATAACTTGGGTGCTAAGAATATGCTCTCAGGTGGATTTATGGAGGTTTCCCTATTTTTTTTTGTTGTCTAAATGGACTCTTGCAATGGAAGGAGAGATGCCGTGTGATGTTTCCTCTTGCAAAAAAAGTAACTCCGGAACAGACGCTGCATGAGGAGTGCTCACCTCTCCCGAAAATAAATAAATAAATATTACGGGGAAGGGGGAAAAAGGAAGAAAAAGATAAAAAAAAAGACTGCAAGATATCCGAGTCATCACAGGCGCCACAGCCAGGAACCTTCTCCCTCCGCGGAGCCCCCGGCCCGGTTCGGGGCTCGGGATCCAGGCTCGTGGCCGCGGACCCGGAGCGCTCCCGGAGCGGCGGCCGCGGCTCCCGGTCGCGGAGCGGAGCCGGCGCCGCGACTCGCGTGGCCCAAAGTTTCCTCCCGCTCGCGGCTCCGGGGCTCGCCAAGTTGTCCCGGCGCCCGCTCGGCTTCCCGCCCGCCTCGCCTCACCTCAGGCGCTGCCTGCGCGCCGCGGGCTCGCGGCTCCATCGCGCTCCGGCTCCGGCTCCCGGCTCCGCTCCGGCTCGGAGCGCCGCCTGCCGCCGGGGCCACGGAGGCGGCCCCGCTGCTCTGCCGGCGGCGGCGGCTCCGCTCCGCGCCGCGGCGCCCGCCTCTGCCGCGGGCGGGGCAGCCGTTAACGGCCGCCAACGGCCGCCGCCGCCCGGCAGAGCCGCCCTCGCGAGGGGCTTCTCCTCGGCCCGGGGCTGCTGCGGAGTCCGGGCGAGCCCCGGGCGAAGGGGCGCAGGGGGCTGTAGGGGACGGTGCCTGGTGTGCAAAGGGGAGCGCAGCGCCCGTCCTGAGGCACCACCTGTGTCTTTGGGCCAGTGCATTGGAAATGTGTCTCCGGCTCCAGATTCCCGCCCCTCTTTAGACCTTCTGGCGTTCACCCCCATTGCTTCTTGTAGTTCTTTTTCCCTCCTTGGGAAACTTCTGAATACTTCTGGCACCTATTGTACTTTTCTGCCTCTTGGAGACTCGAGTGAAGGATGGATTGTGTGTTTATTAGTTAGTATCATTTTGCAGGTAGTGGATCAGCTGCCGCAGAGCAGCTGTGCAGTGTGAGCAGCCCATCTCAGCCCCTCATCTCCGCAGAGAGAAAAGCCCCATGTTTCGCAGCAAACCCTTCCCTGCAGTAAATAGCTACAAAGATGCCCACGGAGGGAAGCCCAGAGAAGCCAGGGGGTCGTCGGCTCCTGATGGCCTTTAGTATCCCCTTGTACTTTGGCTTATACCATAGGCATTCGGGAAGCTCTCTGTGTGCATACACTGATTTCGTCCTTTTACTGATCCCTTCTTACCGTTAGTACAAAATCCATCAAGTTTCAAGGGAACATTTCATCCCTATGGACTTCCAAGGTAACGCAGAAGAAGTCAATTAAGGCTGTCAATTGAAATATATGCCTTTTAATATCCCTTGGTATGCTTTTGTGCTTGCATTATGGAAAGGCAACAAACAGGACCACCCATTCAACCTTGTTTATGTCCTTCCCAGAGACTTCTTGGCACTATTACTTGTGTGTTCTCAATGAATCACTCCCTTCTGCTCTCCAACAGGAGTGAGCCCAAGCACACAGGCATCTCAATATCTGACCTTGCTCTTACTGCAAGTCCTAAAGAGCTGCTTGAATCCATTTGCCTTTCTCACACAGCAGGTCTCCTGTGGTTGGTTTGCTGCTGGACTCCACACTTAGCCAGGGGCAGGTTTCCTCTGGCATGAGATTTTCACCCATTTTTTGGTGTCCTTTCTTCTGTTTATTTGTCGATGAAGCTTTACCTGTTTACAGCTTGCTTTCCCTCAAGGTATTCCATGGCAGCTTTATTTTGTGCCTCTACCTGTAGGAGAAGAGTAGGATAGTCACCAATAGCTCTTATTCCTGTTCCTGGGATTGCCTGGAGTAAAAGTAATCAGGTTTTGTTTACAACCAAGCCTTCTGACTATGATTTAAAAGATATTTCCATCCTTTTCTGTGAGGAATTCACAGCCAATGCGTGGGCGCAACCTCTTCATTCTTCCAGCTTACAAATTCGGGTTTCTCTTGGGACCTGGTCCTGCTCCAAACCAAATCACCACCTGAAGTCCCACTTACGTCAAAGAGAGTATGATCAAACTCTTCGCAGATCTGCTTATATTTTCCTTCCTGATCTGTCCAACTACTGCGCCCACTGCTACATAAGAAAAATAGTTGTGATGGCCACAACAGCAGCAACACAGGAGCCAAGACTCGGGGCAGGGCATTTAGTGCTCTCTTTAGCTGCTCTCACTCTCAGCCCCAGGAAACACTAGGGCTGGCTCAAACCCCCAGTACACAGTAGCTGAACCCCCATCATTATGTCTCTTTTGCAAATGTAGAAATACACAGAGAGAGATTTTCATTATTGCTACATTTGAAGACATGAGTGATTATTCTTTATATGCCTGCAGTGCTAAAAGCTGCATTTATAAAGCCAAAAAAAGTACCTTGAAGTGTTGAAAAGGTTTTTTAGCTGAAAACTGAGAGCTGTACTATTATCCGAGTCTATAAAGAGAAAAAGGCTACCTTGCTGTGGACTTATAACAGCACCAATTCTCAGCATGATTTTCTTGTTAATTCCTTTGGATTATTTTATTGGTTGTTATCGCAGACATTACGGATTCAATCCAAAAGTATTTAGAAGCCCAACAAGATGCTCCCGATGGCCGTCAGGAAGCGCTCTGCAGCTACATTCAACTTCTCACAACCCCTTTGGGGATAGAGTAGGATTGGGTGGGTAAGCAGTGTTAGATATTAGAGTTTATTTAGGTATTAGTTCAGCTGCTTTATAGATGAAGGAACTGAGTCACCGTGGCCAGAAGCAGGCCCTGGCTTTAGGCAGTTCAAACCTGTACTAAGAGGCGGAGTAATTTTGTAGATTCACCTTGGTGTCCCTGTCGTTGGGCTCTATTAGTGCAAATTGGGTTCTAAGAGGATCATCCCTGTCGGCCTCGGAGGGGCTGAGCAGTAAATTGGAAGCCTCGTCAGGGGACACCGCTGGGAATGGTGACACGAGGCAGAAGCTGAAGTTTATAGGTTACTCTCATTTGAAAAGAAGGGAGGGAAGGCGATGGGTGAGCCCGCATTTTATGCGGATGACGGAGGTGACTACAGAAACTCACCCTGAGAATCAGCAGCAGATAAAGGCAGGCCAGGGAGCCCTGAACACCAATAGCAGACAGACTTCCCGAGACAGATAAGTGAGCATGTCTGAGAAGCCTGTGTCAAAACCCATTCCTGCAGAAATTCTGATCAATTGTCACCAAGTCTTGCGGAGGATGCGCTTGACGGGAGGGAGGCAGCACCAAAATTTGGGGACCTGTCATGGAGATAATTATTTTTGTAGCTCTAGGGAGGGAAATGATGGGGGAAAAAAAAAAAAGGAAACGAAGCATCACTCGCTTCAGGTAAGAGTGATTTTTCAAATGGGAAAATAATTAAGCTGAACTTCTATTTACATGGCTGCAATTGATCCCACTCAGGGCAGCTGATGTGCGCAGCGTTGTTAGTGCTAAAAAAATTATACTGGCAAGAGCAACGCGGCGGGGAAAGATAATAGAGCTGCATGAAGGGCTGGAGAGAAAAAATACACCGGTTTCCCTCTCAGGTTATTTTTGAGCAGCGTGGTGATGTACAAGCACGAAATATTAATGATGTGTTATAAGTGCAGCCGTAAATGTGTTATATAAGGATAATAACATTTACAGTGTGTTTATACACCATTGTTAAAGAATGTTTAGAGTTTTCTGCAAACTACACATAGAAATTACATAACCTGCTGCAAACAAGATGTACCTTTTATATTAAAATGAACTCTTCAGATTATTTCAGGGAAAATTACCCAGTTTGCAAAAATCACAAAGGTTAAATAAACAAAAGAAATGAAGCAAATCACAAAAGCCATCATGGAGCTACCGTGGGGATGGCTTATGAGCACCCCATATCCTTCCTATGTGCCAGCAACAGCGCTGTGAGTTCCAGCTCCCGCATTTCCCCTTTTATTGGGCATCAGGTTGTGTTATTGCAGCTCTGCTGCGCGTCGCCGCAATGAATCCCGGCCTCTCCCATGTTTTGTGCCGACTTCCAAGAGCGCAGTCATAACAAATGGGACCACAAGCCATCCTCAATTAAAGTAGAACTCGGTTTTAAGACAGCGCACACAAATCTGCGCCGAAAAGGAAGCCTCATTAAAGCTCTTTGGGTAGGAAGGTGCTCGTTTGCTCCTTGTTGTGTTTTTCTCCAGAGGAATGGGAAGTGGGAGGGAGGGAAGCTCTGCCAGCCATGAAGCACTTGGTTCTTGATTCTCCAATTCAAAAATCAGGCCTCCATGTACATACCAGTAACATCCATGAGAACAGGAACCCCATCAGAACAGGATGTACGGCTGTATTTCAACTACTTCTTTGGGGACCGAGGAAAATTTACTCTGTAAGCTGTCCCCATGTACAGACCAGGGCAAGCTGCCCAAGTCAGGCGGATGGCAGCGTCTCTCCCATCCAGACAGCAACACTTATACACAATATAATACACAATATTGTATATACACAATATATACAATACAAATGCTTGTAGTCTGAGCTGTACGTTCAGGATTTGCCATCTACAAAGGATTTGGAGTTAAAAAATATCAACATATGTCAGGCTGTGTGTTGGTATAACAAATCCCAGCAAGCATGCTGAGGCTGAAAGGATATTTTGCTAGTGTCAGAATTTGCCCACTCAAAATAGCGAGGCAGAAAACATTCTATAAATGGAAAGAAATACAATTTCTAAATTGCAAACAACATGGAAGTTAAGTTTCATCTTTGAAACTAAGGACAA
>JAUBOD010000003.1:745713-756942 GCA_032353885.1 Nothura maculosa
AAGGTGTGTTTTCTGGGACTGCTTAGTGTGATCTTACAGGGTGCTTCTTTTATTAGACAATGATCCATCATCTCTGCAGCTACAGCAAGTGGCCCAGGAGGCACAAGCGCAGCTCTGCACCACCTGTATTTTATATTGACATCCTCAGGCTGTCCACACTCACATGAATTGCTGACTTGCACTGTTTAAAGAAAAATACTGGAAGACTTTAGACGGTCATAAAACTCAGACTGAACTAATCAAATGAAGCAAAGAATTTACCTAATTGGAAAATAAAGCAGTGACATTTTTAAAAGGAATTCTAATGACATATGTTCATCTATTCCAAACATGCTAGGGAATATGCTCAAAATTTGGTTGAAAATACCCTTAATATCAAGCAGCACATACCCATTATAGTTGACAAAAAACCGCAGAAATTCAAGCACTATTTTTTAAAAAAAATCCAGATTCCACAGAGTTAGAGGAGAGGGCAGTTGAACTCTAAAAAAATCTAAATCCTGAGATTCTTGAAGCCAAGTGTCTCAGGTTCAGGAACTGGAAGAAAAGCTGCAAGAAAGGCAGGCAGACTGATTCAGTTAGAAAGAGAAGTGCCCGAAATAAAGTTTTGCACCGGGGTTTGCAGCGCAGTTTTCTTGGCAGCAAGAAAGAAAACAAAGCTGTGATTTCCATCTTCTGGCAGAGCAGCTGCTGCAAGGGAATGCTGTTGTGTTTGAAAGGAAAGAAAACACTTCAAAGAACCAAACCCATTCTTAAGGGAGCAAAATGCTAAGGTTGCCTTTAGAAATCTAGTAAGCAGGTACAAAATAAAGAAACCCAAAAAAACTCTCAAAAAACAGTTGGGAGATTTCTGTAAGCCTGCAAGAAAAATAGAATGTTTTTCTTGCTTATGAAAAGAGCAGGTTTTTTATTAGAGCTAGCTGATTTTTTAACATCATTAATGATGTTGTGCAGCAACACTTTACATTGTCCATCATTCTCATTCTTTTAGATAATGAAGAAGAGACAGAGGCAAAAGCTACTTTGGAAGAAGTGTAAGGACAGCTTTACTCAGCCGGCTGGTTCTGGCCATAGAGCCAAATGGGATATTTTGCTTTAGTTTAACCAGTCTTCAAGATTTAATCCGTGTAGTTTCAAAGACGAGGGGCTTTCTAAAATGCTTCTGGCAGCCACCACTCTGTCACAAGCAAAATGCTTCATCCTTGAGTTTAATAACAAGTGTGCAGCAGGAGCTCACAACACTTAGGAACACAAGACACAGGTAATTCAGATGTTTTGAGAATAAGCTTAGGACCAAGATTAGTATTTCAAATAAGTTCTTTCCATTCGCCCATTTCTTCATTTAAAACAAACAAATAAACAAAAACCCACCAGGACTAGATGACCTCTAAGGTCCCTTCCAACCTTATGCATTCTATGATTCTATGATTTCTCCATTAATCATCCTTATCACCTAGTCTGGACTGATGCAAAAGTTATGAGAAAAATTATTTTGTTAAAAATGTTTTACTGAGCCATTTTATGAAGAAAGTTTAATTTCTTCAGGGAAAGTCAACTGCGTTGTTAATATATTTAATGCTATTGCTAGTTATTAATTTCTCCTTGGTTGTTATTCAAGGGAGCATACTTCCTTGCTAAGCTGCAACACTTGTCTTAATATATAAACCGTTGAATTTTACATTCCAAAAAATAAGTTCTCTGAAGTTATCCCTTACATCAGATTCATTCAAGCTGAAATTACTATAAAACTGGAACCCTGTAAAGCACCAGCTTCACTATTGTGAATTGACAGCACTCAGAGACAAATATTAAGCACCTCTGTTGGACTTCAGTGAACATGAGATCAGCCTGAGGGCAGTTCAGTGCAGCCGAAGTTCAGTGCTGAGCGATACAGATGGAAATATGGTTATTGAGCACATATATTTAACTACAGCCTTTCACGATCACAACAACGCACCAAAACACTTCCCTGGTGAAATCTGCTTCGTGTTTGGACCCTCTGTCCCTCACCACTTCTCATCCCTTCACAATGTGCACACGTCACATCCTTCCCATCGAGCTGCAGGGAACAAGAGCAAAGCCTGCACGTGAGCATGCGAATGCAGAGGGGATGGTGCAGACCCCACATGAACACAACCATCCTCAAAATAAACTACATTATGTCTTTTTTTCCCCCTACTAATTCCCACTGACCACTTAACACTTCCAACATCTTTAAGGATACTGTAGCACATAATATAGGAACATGCCAATGGAAGACAGCTAGAGAGAGAGCGTCTCAAAGGCCTGTTTTGGTGCCCAAATTCCTTTGACATTTCAGTTTTCCAAGGGGACTGTATCCAATTCTGTAGCCTCAGGAATGAGACTGAAGAGCACCGAGAAGCATTTTATTAGTTATTTTCCAAGTCTGTTCTGCATCAAAAGCAAGGCATATCTCTCACAAAACACACATTTTAACTTCTGTACAGGGCTCCTCAAGAAATTTTCAAGAAATTGAAAAAGGCTAAAAAAAGTTTTCCACATAATGCTTGGCTATTTTCTCATCAGCACTGCATGTTTCCAACTCCTGTCCATCCTTCCACTAAATGTATTCTTTTGAAACTGTCAAAGCCAGCTGATATTTTCCTCTTCCTGCATACAAACACCACGACTGAAACATTCCAACACGGATTATATTTAATTCACATTATTGTGGCAGCTACTTCACAATATGTGAATTCAAATGCATATGGGAACTACGTGAATTGAAAATATATTTGTGCTCACTGTCACTCAAGCCTCAGTGGAGGCCGCAGAGAGACAAATTAAAATGCACTTGAAAAATAAAGCTGCACTGACAGCTTAAACTTAAGGCTTCAAATATCTCAATTACTGACAGAACACACAGATATTCTGCAAGTCTCTCTGAAAGCTCTTCCATATCATGCACCACTAACCACTGCTAAAGTTATGAAATCAACTATGCATTTCCACAATTAGCTCCTTATCCATAACATACAGCAACAAGGTTCATGACTTATTTCAAATACTTTTCATGGCATTTGCACTCAAATTACGAAATTCTAACAGTGCCACGTGAGGCAAAGCCCAGCTGAAGTTTGGTTCCTGTTTGCCTCAACACCGGGATCAAACCTAACAGCAAATCTTCTCTGTAAGGAAAGATAAGCAACAGCTCGGAAAAATCCCATCCACACAAAACCCAAGAACATTTATGAGGAAAAATTGTTTTGTTCTCATTTGGCAAATGCATGTTATTATCATGCACACCATGATTATGGCAGTCCGATGAAACGTGAATCACACAAACAATTTCTTTACTTGACTAACTTCTGTTCCTTCTTTTTACATGATAAGACACTAATATTAATTGCTTTGTCTGTGCAGTACCCTTTCAGCATGTCATTTGTGTCATAACTGCCAGCATTTTATTAAGTTGCAGAAGGATTCTAAACAGCTCTATGCTGTTGAAATACAACATAACTATATGGCGTGTCCCAGCAGTTATAAAAGCAAAGGATGTACGAAAAGTGCTGCATTTTTCTTGCCTTGAAAAAAGAGCTATTAGAAAAGATTATTTTTATCCGTACATGAGAACTTTAGAAGTGGCACTACTCATAAATGATCGAGGTATTCCACAGATTTCCAAAGTAGAGGCGAACATTAAACAGAAGTGCTAGACTTCCATCATCAGAGTGCCACAATAGCAGCGCCAATAAACACAGAATAGCTGCCAATGTGGGATTTATTCTGCAAACTTGCTTCCCGGATAAGTTTTATGAAGTGTGTATTTTATGCCCCTTATACTTCACGTCATAAAATGCACGATACAGTTTGCTGCATTTATTTACTCCTCTGCTACACGCACCTCCTCAGTTCCTGCCCCCTGTTTATCTGGGCTGTGTGAGCACCATCACCTCATGACACGCTACGAAAGCCGAGAGCTCACATTTGAAACTCATTTAACACCAGATTTCTAAAGCATTTATTTCATGGCTTGCTGATAGCTGTATTTTAGCTATTAATACATCCAGAATATATAAAGGGAACAAGGGAAAGCAATCAAAATATGATCCAGCCCTGATATATTCTGGCTCAGCTCATTCCTAGCAGAGATGCAGCCTGCAGAGACTACAAGTTTCTGGTAACTGATGTTACATTTGCACCTGAATAAATCAGCTCCAATTTTATGGACATTTTTTCCTACTAGCAGTAGTAATAATCAATTTTTTTATGATTTAATGTAAATGTCTTCCTGGGACCTTGGGCAGTTTGCTGATATAAATAACTAACCAGTGTTTCAGTTAGTAGCAGACAGGAGATTATCTCTGCCAACATAAGTTCTAGGTTCCTGTATGACCTTTTAAACTGGAAAAAAAAGTCACAGAGATCTAAATTAGAAACCAGTTTAAACGTGACTCTTACTGCAACAGCTTCATGTCTGCAGCAAGTCATAATGAGCCTGCATTGGCTTGTGGCTAGAGTTGAGAGGGTAACTCCCTTTATTCTGGCATTTCTACAGGCCGCAGTAGGTGCTGGGGCTGCTCGTGCTGCCCGTGTGGGTCAGTCCCGTACTCAGCCCCAAGGAATGGAGGTTCATCGCGGAGCGGACCGAGCAACTTGGATTTTAATCCTCTTGCTTCAGGACTGTTCTCATGCTACTTCTCCAGTGCAGTGCCCTGCTGGCACCTACCAGGCTGATAGATGTTCTCATGGCCAATTGAAAACCCTCAACTTCCAGCCGAATTAAGGAGACAGATGGGAGTTCTCTGCTGCGGAGCAGCGTGTCCCGGCTCGCGCCCAGCGCGGCAGCGCCTGAACAAGCGCTTTGTGATTCTGTTTTGCAGGACTCCACGCAGCTTCCACCCTGGCTGCAATTTAGCAAACTGACAGGGAAACTATTAACAGGCAGAAGGATCAAAACCACAAAAGCTGCTTCAGCACCCGCTCAAAACTTCATTCCAGCAGCAACTCTGTCACATCCATGGCCTCATATGGCTTCGGAGCGCGGAAGCGCTGCCAACTCACCTGGGAATTCTGCTGCACACAATTACGAAGGCATTTGTGCTCTCATCATGGTAAACTGCACATGGAGAAGAGTGCTGGGCAATAACTACCAATATTATTCCTTGATATGATTTCTTAACGCTTCTTTTTCAGATTTTCTCATGCTTTCTACACAACAGCAATACATCACTGAAGATAAATGAGCACTGTCATGTCACATCAGCTCTTGATGCTTAAGAGTCAAATTTTAAATTATCCATCTGTGGCTTACACCTTTTGTCTTTGAAGCCTCGTTTAACAGGGATTTTTTCCTCTGAGTATTTGGGCTGATTGAATTACCACACCTACCAGCCTGCCATCTTTCTAATATGCTCCAAGATGAGAAATACACATTTGTGATAAATTAAAAGGCCTGAGTGAGTTTCCTAAGCAGCCCTTTCTCCAAACCTCTGAGGCACAGCAGCCCCTGCCATCTCAGCTGAAACGTCCTCATGAATATCAAAGCATCAGCTTGCACCATGAGTGCCTCATGTTCTCTCTGTGCCCTGTAACGCTACTGACATGTTTGTGTTTGGCTCTTCTTGTGCCTAAGCCTACAAATTTCTCTCATCAAACTATGATACCTGCTTCATGCTGAGGGTAGAGGCCTCCAGCTCATCACGTGAGCAGCTCACAGAGGCTACAGTAATCCTGATAAGCTCCTAAAGTGCTACTACGTTCATTCTTCTCCATTAAGGAAAATCATTAGTTTGTAATAACATATTTTAATTATACAGATTAAATTCTTACAACTGAAAACTGAACCCACTTAAGAGAGTAGAGAGAAAATAAGATGCAGACTGAGTCATGTTTGCAGTTATAGCTTTTGGTGGTGCAGGATGATGATTTTATACCATTCCTTACAGTTTGTACTGCCTTGCTTTAGGTTTAAAAACTGCTAAAGAGCTTCAGACTGACAACCATTCCTCAACACAATCAAAATTCACATTTTTTTTTTCTTTTTAAATCAAGGTCTAGTTCATGAGAAAATTGGTTGATAGAACTATTCAGTAATTAATGGGTGGGTATTAAAACTGTTTTTCCAGAAGAAAGTTCTTCCAGAAGAAGTTATGTCTATATTTGTTTCTAAGTGACTGAAGCACAGAATTGCCAAAACCTTTAGAAATTTCCCACATGGAAATTTTCTGAATATTCAGGATTAAAAAAGCCTGGCTCCTCCAAATGATGTTTTATCTCAGTTTTGGTAACACTGCAGAGGGCACGGGCCTGACTCTGAATTACAATGAAGACTCCTTCAAAAGAAACACTCTTCAGCGATCCATTCCATTCTTTCAAAGAGCAGATGAGCTCCTAGCTCTCAACAGCTATTTATTATGACCATTTCCTTAAACCAGTCCCCAAACATTTTTGCAGAGGTAAGCATTAAGAGTTTCAGCTGGTAACACAGAGGCTTCCTACACACTGCAGCAACAACAACATAAAGATTACGTTGCCAAGAAGCATGGGGAATTCTGCAGGAACACCATGAAACATTATGAACACTTCTTTTTCCATTTGAAGAACTCATACCTGGGCACTCGGCCTTTTAAGCTTCTTTTGCTTGATGCTGCTGATGACGACGATGATGATGATGACGATGAGCCAGGTCTTTCCTCTGCCTTCACTCCTACAGTCTCTGTTGCAGTAACTTGAGGTTTTTCACTAGCTTTTTTGGGCTTCTTTTTTTCGCTGTCGCTTTCATCACTGCCTTCCCCTAGGATGTCATCAACCTGCCAAATATTAAAGAGTCAGTAAGTCCTGTAACGGGCTATTATATTGACATATATCAGTATTCCATAGTTACCAGATTGCTCTTAAACAGCTACTTAAAAAATTCAAATTCCTTTGACCTTTTCAGTGAAAATTCCATGTATCCAACTATTTCTGGATAAAGATAGACATTTGAAGAGATGTATTCCTAAATAACAGTGTATGAAATGAACTGAACAAAAAGCACACTGCTCTAACCAGATTCTGTCTGCTAATGTACTGATTAGCAAGGCAGACATATCAAAACATCTACACAGATCATTAGGGTATTGGTTTTGCCCTTTGCTTCTGAGAAGCTGCTACTCAAATTCTTATTCCTCTAAAAACATGCTGATCTGCTCTATGAAGACTGAAGCTACCATTGAAAACAAATTGTACCTATAAGCTACAGCACTAAGCTTCAAAAGGTTTTATTCTCTTTTAGCCAGTATCTGATTTTTGGAAAGCAATGAAAACATGAGAAAATACAGCTGATGACGCCATAGTCTTTACTTTTGTGACTGGCAAAGGACATGTAAAGAATGCTAAAAACTGATTCTCTGCTGATATTTAAAGATTTTTCCTAAAAGTAGCAAACCTCGACAGAAAGAGCAGGCAGGAATGTCACTGCTCCTCTGCCATTGCAATTCCCAGAACTCACAGCGTCCTTTTCCTACATCTCAGGCTCATGCTATCCTGACTAACAACTCTATACAGAGCCCCCATAACTAGAATAGCCTCCAAAAGAAGGAAAAAAAAATCCATTATCCTCCCCTTGTGCACATGGTCAAGGCTGTGACAAATCCAGAAGAAAGGAGGATCGTTTCCAGTTGCTCACAGTTGCCATTCTCACCAGCACCTGGCTCTTGCTGCCAGGATCAAGGGATTTCATCGTCACAGTGTGTTCCCAGACAAACAACAAAACTCCAAAGCTGAGAAATATCCCGCTACTCTGTTCCTGCAAACACCACGTCTGCGTCAGCAAGAAAATTCTCGATGAACAAGGACCAAAAGATTTGACACTGGCTGCAACTGATAACCTTAAACATAAAGAGAAGGCCCTGAAACAAGAAGGCTGCCCTAGTCTGGGGGCAGCTGGTCCTTGAGAGGCAGGTCCCTCCTATCTGTGTTTCCCTTGACACGCAGGGCAGCACAGCTGATGCCGTGTGGCCTGCGTGCAGAAGGACTAACCCTTGCCAGGACTCCCCTTCAGACACGGAACTGATCCAAATGCTGCTGAGAAGGGGAACTGAAGGAACAGCTTAGGAGCAGGAAGGCAGCAGAAATGGAAACTGATATCAGATCCCATTTCTTGTCTGGTGCTCTGTGGAGACAGGGAAGACGCATGACCGAGATGACAGGGACCCCATAGGTGACTTGCCAAACACGTGGCTGAGCCCCCTCACACTCCTCCTGTTGACTGCAGAAGGAGGGAAGTTAGAGCATTTGTCTTCAGTTCTCCACTAAACACATGGATTTGGGGCAACAACTGCCCTTCCACAAGCCCTGCTCACCTACTCCTGTTAGAGTCAATCACCTTCCTTCTCTGCTTTCTATCGTCTTTAACTGGAGCCTCTGCCAATCTGCACTGGTGCAGTAAGAAGTGATGCAGAAGGAAACGAGGAAAAGAAACACAGGAAATACTTCAAATGATCCTAAAATAACAATTTAGAAAGCTGTCAACATAGAGGGAAGTGAAGTCATTTGTGAAAACAGTTTTTGAGGATTTGTTAGTTTCAGAGTTCTTGAGCTCAAGTTTCAAAACTAGAATTTGAAAATAGAAGCTCTCCTACGCTGGGGTGGACTTCTGTATAAAACAGCTTGTTAGCTTCCTGGACCTATGATTTAAGCTGGTTTTCCATCAAGCCTCGTCATGGTCCCCTTGTCTTGGACCCTTTTAATTACATGAAAGGTTCCTGGTTCAATACCCAACTTGTCCATTGTAAAGATATCATAATCAAAAGGAAGCACCCACCAGTTTGAAGCATCTAAAAGCAGATGTCAAATAATTTCAGGTAGCAATCAATGACATAGCAATCATTATGTCAGGTTAAAGCACATCTCATCTAGTTCAGAATGTTTTTCCCACCACCAGTTGTTGCCATACACATGGAAAACAAGAATCATGAAAAGCATTCCACGGTCAAAGAGATTGAAAAGATCAGGCAGAGATAAGTGAATTGAGTAAAAAGTGTGGGAAGTTGGCAGGATAAGTTTTCTGCGTGCACAAGAAACAAAATGCACAGTTTAAATAGCTCAGTTTCCAGTATGGGATAGGAGGAGCACACTACCCGTGTGCCTTTTAGTTTATTAAAAAGTACTCACTGCAGCCAACCCGCCCAGCATTTCAAAGCAAATAGCAGAGAACTACAGCCAATCCTATAGCGAGAGCCTTCCAGCAAGGAAGGCCAACAACTTTAGGTTTAAAGTTATATTTTATCATTACAAAAGATGTTAAGGTTTTCAAGAGGTGACAGAGTCGAGGTGACAGACATCCAACACTACATATTTCTCCCTCTCCAGCTGAACTTTTATGGTCTTTTAAAGACCTACTTGGTGTGATCAGTTTTGACAGGTTAGCAGCCCAGCTACTGCCACGTCTCTTCCTTTCACCCTGCACAAAGATGACTTCAGTCTCTTCAAGTCTGGAATGTCACATAAAGTTAGAGGCACTAACTCAGCTCCGTGCATACATACCCCATTCCTGGGAAAGCCATTTAAGGAGCACATATAAACCAAATATTTGTGCATAAATAAGGCCAAAACTGGAAAATGATCATATGCAAAAGTCATCTTAGTTAATACACATGGTTCTCAGAAACAGCTTTCCAAATCACTTCAATTAGAACAGCACTCAAAATGCCGTCTTGTCTAGTTACTGACTAAACTGCAGGTTGGGCTGAAAGGATCAAGACTGCCACCTCTCTGGCTTCATCTGCTTACAGCATTCCAGAACACAAATCTCTTTCTCAAGGTTTAAGTCCTTTAATTTGAAAAAAATTAAAAATGTATATTAATATTTAAGCAAAACTTAGAGAGACATGTGCTGCTATCTTTAAATAACATTTTAATAAGCAGAGGAAATCTTTATCTGTTTCAGACCAAGACCAATGCACAAACTACAACCTCTATTATAAAATTAGGTTTCAAATCATTAATAGATATGAAACACTTGTAATAAAGTTTTAGAAGAGAATGCCAACTAATACCAAACCTTATACTCAATAAGACACAGCCCAGGTATATTTATTGCTTCAAGACTGCCAGAGTAGCTACCTTTACAATACTTCAATGTTTTCATAACGCAGGAAGAATGATTCACATGGAAAAAGAAAAACAAAATTCAGCCCTCAAAACAACAAATCATTCTGCTTAGCAAGAGCATGAAAAGTCTAATAAATCTTTTAGATATCTGACTATACCTGCTCTCCTTCCTGCTCTGAAATTTCAGCAAAGCCTTTTTATTTCTTATTTAGGAAAAATACAACAGGTATTCATATACACAAAAACCATAAAACCAAACAGCAATGAGATTTTCAGCCTCTCATTCCTTTAATTACAAGTTGTAAAGTGAAAAACAAAAAACACCACCACAAAAACCCGACACTATCTGGCATCCCAATATTGCATGTGAAATATATACATTTCCTCTGCATTTTTCCCAAAAGTCTGTTTATATCTTTCTCAAGTTGATTACTTCACTTATGGGGAAAAGAATTACTATTCACAGTTGGCAATGGAAACACAATTGAACTCGAATCAATAGTGAGCACAGGCCACACGCAGGAACAAAAACCACGTTTCAGCCTAAGGTCCATGTGCCCTAAGCCAGCGTTGGAGATGGCACTGAAGGTGTCTTAGGAAGATCTCACAACCTCATCATGCTAAGAGGTCACCTGCACCTTTCAGCAGTTTTCGCCTTTTGCAGCTGTGAACAAAGTTCAACCTCATCCTTTTCAGATAGGGCATCTCCAAGGCTGCAATTCCTTGAAATGAAACAGGCTGGGGGTGTGCAGGAAAGATCAATCATGAAGTGGACACCACATCTTTTCCAAATACACCTAGGCACATTGCCAATATCCTGAAATCCCTGTTTGCTCAAAGCTGCTTCCTAGGACCAAAATGGTTCAAAGTTTAAGATCATTTTAGCTTGACATTTTACCAAAAGGTATTTGGGGAGTGATGTCTCCCACACATTTGATTTTTAATATTAAAAAAAAGATAAAAAGCTATTGTTTTGGGCTTGCCAGTTGCTTCTAAAATTGCAGGACACAGATTGCCTAAGGCTGCAAATAAAACCACATATATTTCAAAAATTACCAAGTCAACACGCAGGAAGAGAGGGCGAGAGAATCACAGGATGGCTGAGGTTGGAAGGGACCTCTAGAGATCACCTAGTCCAACCCCCTGCTCCAGCAGGGACACCCAGAGCACGGG